>JANHFX010028700.1:67692-78061 GCA_027560015.1 Chloroceryle amazona
CTTTTGCTAGAGTATTTCTAGCTTTTGCTAGAGTATTTAAGCACCTTTAAGTAGAGATTTAGATCATGTAATAAATACCTATTTTAGAGGAGCTGTTTTCTCATTCATCCTCTCTGCAGACTGACTTATTAAAGAATAGTGGACTTTCTTGTTTGCTGGTTTGGTTTCACCTGTGTCTGAATAGGCCTGCTACGTATTTACCAGAGAATAAACAAGATCAAAGAGACACATTCCATTCCTTCTACAGCCTTAAATCAAGCCTAGGGAAGTTCTGATGATGTGATTGTGGTGGGTTGATCTTGGCTGTCTGTCAAGTGCCCACCAAGCAGGTCTATCACTCCCTCTCATCAATATGACAGGAAGAGAAAATACAGCAAAAAGCTCATGGCTCAATATAAGGACGGGGAAAGATCACACACCAATTACTGTCATGGGAAAAATTTGTCTTGGGGAAAATTAAGTTATTACAAATTAATCAGAGTAGGATAATGAGAAATAAGAACAAGTCTAATAAACATCTTCCACTCCCACCAACTTCTTCCTAGGTTCAGCTTCACTCCGAACTCTTATATCTTCCACTCCCTCAACAGCAGCAGGGAATGGGGAATGGGGGTTGTGGTCAGTTCATAATGCTTCATCACTGCCATTCCTTCCTCCTCATGCTCTTCCCCTGATCCAATGTGCAGTCCCTCACATAGGATACTGTCCTTAACAAACTTCTCCACCGTGGGTCCTTCCCACAGGGTGCAGTTTTTCATGAACTGTTCCAGTGTGTGTCCTTTCCACATGGTATAGTCCTTCAGGAACAGACTGCTCTAGCATGAGTCCCCCACAGAGTCACAAATACTGACAGAAAACCTGCTGCAGTGTGGGCTCTCCATGGGCTGCAACTTCATTTAGGGTGCATTCACCTGCTCCAGAATGTGATTCTCCAAAGGTCACAGTGTGGACATCTGCTCCATTGTGGACCTCCATGGGCTGCAGGAGGATGACGTGTCACCATGATCTTCACCACAGGCCAAAGAAGAATCTTTGACCTTGGTGTCTGTGTAGTTTTTTCTCTCACATTTTCCTCACTCCTCTCGCTCAGCTACTATTGTGCACCAGATTTTACCCTTTCTTAGGTATGTTATCACAGAGATGCTATGAACATTGCTGACTGGCTCAGCTTTGGCCAGCAGCAGATCCCCTGGAGCTGTCTGGAACTGGCTCTGTCCAACATGGGATCAAGTTCTGATGTTTTCTCACAGAAGACAACCCTGCAGAGTCCCTCCTACAAAACTTTGCCACATAAACCAAATAAAGTTATCAACAACCATCTCCCTCCATGTAGAAGCTTATCTCATCTCCACATCTTCCTCTGGAAGCTGTACATGCTCTTTTGAGTATCCCAATCAACTCTGTGTATGAATGCAATTTTCTGTTGGGTGCCCTATGACTGATTTGTTGTTACTTTGAATCTCTTAAATACTGAACACTGATTAATAAAATACAGTTGAGAAATGATGAAACAATGTTAACTAGACAGATCACTGCTCACCAGACTGGAATGTAATTCCCTAACCAAATAGATGCTGATACTGTTTCTTCAAAAGGGTGGAGTATTCCTTCACTTCCTTCTTACAGCAGAAGTCATTAAAAATCCCACCATTCTACATCTTTTCACTTTTCTGGAAAACAGATTGGAGTTGGCTCCACCCACCGCTCCTCTTGTCTTTCCTTTTAACACCTCTTTCTATTATTTTTGTATTATCTGCACTGAACCTTTGCTGAAATATTCCTATCTGCTTCTCTCAGATTCTGCTCTTCAATGGTGATGCTTTCCCTTGCCATCTCAAAATGATTCTATGTCATTATATAACCACATGAAATATTCCATACTTCTCAACAATTGACTCCAGGGGCTGATCCCACTAAAAGTGACTCCCCAACAGGCTGTGAACTGCAGCAGGATGGATGAATGTGCACCATTATGGACTATTGCCTCTGAGTATGAGACAGAGAGACAGACTTCCTTCCTTCTGCCTTCTCAGTCTCTCCCCCTTTCTCTTTCCTACCTACTACTCCTTTTCCAGGTTACCACAGAATTTTGCTGCTTCCTTTCAGATTAGTGTAGCCTAGTGTTATTTATGGCAATTCGGTAATTTTCTGTCTCTTTTCTTTTTATTTTTCTTTTCCAAAAGAGCTGGAACTTACATTTGTTTTCTGACTTTTCCTCTATTATCTCCAACTCAATCTTCCTGTGTATGAATTCTACTTACTCTTTTTCGCCCTCTCTCATTTTCTGAGATCCCTATACCTTAAAGTGTTTTCCTTCACATTAAGTAGGTGATTTTGATCCTTTTTAATCTTCATTTTCGTTAATATTTTGCTAGATGGAGGAATATAGGTCCCTTCCATGGCATCTCCACAAAAGACTAGGGTCTAGATATTGAACTGCACTAATATCAAAAAACAGATTTTGGTCAAAGGATATCTGTGATACCATTATATGTCTGAAGAAAGGATAAGAATATTAAGAGATAAGAATAAAAATTTCTCTTAAAAGAGCCTGTGTTATTCAATAAACCTGAGACCTTGCAGATGGACACAGGTTACTCTGTTTTCAGTAAAAACAGAGTACTCATACACTGTGAGAACAAACCAGACTTTGAAACTTGCTGCGTCTGAACGGAATCCTGATATCAAACAGCCACTCAGATACCAGGTACGTATATTACACTGCAGCACTTCTGTGGAAACTGTTTGAAAATAATGCTTTCTTCCTCCTCAGATCTATATCTATTCCCTCTGTATCTTTAGTGTTACACCTGCACGCTCCAGGGAAAAGCTGGGTTGCTGCTATTAGACTATGAAATTAAAACTTCTCAATGAGGAGCTGAATTAGGTTCTACATCCTTATGAATCTTCAAAAAGACTGGTATTTTATGTCCCAGGTAGTTACAGATAAGCAAGGAATAGGTTTTACCTGTCTCTATTGTTTCAGAATTTAAAATGAATGAGACTGTGCCTGAAGGCATTTACTGATCAATAGAACTGTTATTACAGTTTATAAGAAGTGAGAAACTTCAACAAAGTTTGCAGGCATGTCAATTACAAAATCTTAACCACATCTACTTATGATTCATTGTTAAACAGCAAAGACAGAACCCAGCACTTTGTCCTTTATGGTCATTTTTTCAGCACAAATCTTCCCCTCAAAAAAACCCATGACATGAAGTAGCACTGACCCAGTTACTAACCTACTGAACTTGTTCTACAAGAACAGCTGCTGTCCATGTCAGAAAAGAGCAAATTGGCACCATTTTAAATCCCCATTGCAATGAAGGCCTTCTTACTCCATTCTGAGAAATTCTTGTGAAATAGAAAATAGTGTCTAATTAATCCAAAGGTTTTATCTCTTTAAATATGTAGTTGGAAACTTTTTAACAACATAACAGCATAGCTTACTATACACTGTCTGCTACTTGTCAAAAGAATAGACAATGTATAAACACTGAAAATAAAATTGCATGTCTTATCTGAGAGAAAATATGCTGCTTGTTCAAAATTGAATGAACATTTTACAGAAATGTAGCATGTTCTGCCCCACCAAGTTTAGTTAGTCAAACTTCATTTTACTATGTTGTGCTGGGACAAAGATTTAAGTCTCCATTAGAATAAAATAGAAATAGCACAGACTACATTGTTTTTAAAGTAGAAAAACAAGTAAAGTAACACATTACCAGGGCCAATGTTGAATAGGATCAGCAGACACAAACTCATTGCTAAATGTTTCTGGAAGACTAACCAAGTACCTTCCTCATTTTTGAGCTCTATTGCAATGGATGATTGAGTTTTCCTCTTCCCTGTGGCACAGCAAGGACACTCTGATTCCAGTAACTGTTGCCCCAGTTTGATTCTGACTCAGTGACTCCTCTTGTTTTCTATCCCGATAAAGCCATAAATGTTCTTTGTTCTCAAGAGCCAAGTTACTATTTATTTAGTGCTCCGTTTTCCCGATTTTAGCTAGAACAGAACTAATTCTGTTCAGTGATTTTCCTTTTCAGCTAAGTCTTTTCTAACTAACTGCATGGTGTACTTTTGCAGACAGTGGCTGCTTCTAACAGTGATAATACTTGATGTTTCCAGTTACTACTAAGGATCGCTGTGCAGAAAGACTTGCTCCTAATTACTCCTGTGAAGAACAAGGTCACTGATAAGTCATGTGTACCACACTGGGGGTACAGAAAGTAAGAGGTTAAATCTCTAGAGAGGAAAACACAGAACAAGTGACCCTAAACTGCACAACAAGATATTCCATTCTATATATGCCATATTCAGTATAAAGCTGAAGGATCACAAGGGTTAAGATCTCTTCTTCAATGTCCAGTGTTCAAGAAGGACTCTGTTCTTCTGCCTTCAGTCCCAAAGCACATGTTCCTGAATCCAGCTCCTGCCACTTATGAATCCAGTCTGGGACTTCCCCACTGCCTGCTCCACAGCATCAGTGGTGATGGTGATGTAATTGCCATCGGGGGAGGGTTGGTTCAATATAGAGTTTGTATATTTTTGTGTCTATTTCATTTTATCATTATTGTTTCATTAAACTGTTTTAGTTTTCCAGTCCATAAATCCCTCTCCCTTATTCCCTTTCTCTCTTCCCTTATTGTCTTTCTCTTCCCCTTTGGAAAGGGAGAGACATTAATAGAGAGCATCTGCCATTTGTCTAGCGGCCAGACTAGCCCTAACCCTTTACATTTCTATAAACCCTAAAGGTGTCTGCATCTTGAACAAGTATACGCCTGCTAAACACTACTAAATCTTGTGGAAGAAGCAGCATTCTTCCCAAGGTGGAAACACCCTTGGAAAAGGAAAGCTGATTAATTTTATATGTCAACAATAGGATGAGATGAACTGCACTCCAGGGGTGACTATTATTCTTTGCTGACTCTGAAGGGAACCTGAGGTTACTAGTCAGGCAGTAGAGACGTGCACTATATGTTTAAGAAGTTAAATTAATCCCACCCTGTTTGTTTTACTCAATTTTGTCAAAAAAAATAAATTGAAACTTGCATTTCAGGCAGGCATCTAAAGGTCTATTTCTGTTTGCACTGCCTCTGACTGTATAGCTGATTTGCTGCATCATGAACAGCATCATCCAAAACTATTCAAGAACATGAACAACCAATCCACCTAGAGCAGAGAGGTGCCATTATTATTATTTAGGCCAGGCCAGGTAATCTGCAAAGATGCAGCTGTTAGGGATTTATTTCACCATAAATAGGTCAAAACAGTCTTACCTACAAGACCTCTTGTAGGTATGCTCTAATATAAGCCTTTCAGTCTGTCGATTTTCCCCAAATCACTACCAACTATAACAGGGTATATTACAGATTCCTGTCCTCCTGTCATTTTTGATATGAAGATACTATTCTGCTGAAAAATAAAACAACTCAAAGTAGGTTTCTGCATACAAGCATCTACATGTGTCATAAGTGTTGAAACTCCCATTTCAGTTGATGCAGCTGGTGGTTTCTGGAGAGCAGTTCAGCTGGTTAGCACAAGAACCATATTTCAGTTGTCTAAAGGCAAGCATTTAATGTCATTTGAGATGCCGCAGAGTACATGATAAATTCTCTAAGGGCTGGAAAATATGCTACAGGACCAATAGGTTTCCAGAAAACACCTCGTTTCCAGAGAAGTTGCTGTGGCCAGGAAAAAAGCCATATGATGTCTCAAACGGTGGAGGCAATCTGTGATGAGACAAGTGGATGAAGGCTAAGGTCTCTACTAAGATTTCCATTGACACAGAAATATTTATATGTCAGTGCCTAAATCTCACGCTGAATGACCTCAAGTGGAACACAAACCTCTAATGCTGCTCTAGTGAATGTCTAAGTATAACACTAATTTTTGATCTCTTGATCTTTATTTGAACCCCCTTTACACTGTCACCTGTGACTTCCTAATGTTCTATAAACATATTCGTGTGCTGGATAGCTTCCCCCAACACCTTATGCTCAGTTAAATGGTGTATTAAATGAGGACAGCTTACCTAGAATTAGTACATTACTAAAATATATCTTTCTGCTGAAGAGTAACAGTTTTCAGCAAATGTAAACAATAATAGGAGGAAAAAATGGGTTATAGCTTAACCACCTGTAAATATGAAGGAACATAGCCAGATAAGAAGTCTTGAAGCTTCATGCTTAGTATTTAATTATAACATCATTATTAGAAAATACTTCTTTTCCAGCAGCCTTACACTTGATTTGATATGCAGTAACTGGGGCTATGAACTAAGCACCATGTAGTGTATGGTCTGAATTTGGAAACTCCAATGTTTGGTAAGCCTTGGACAGGGATTTTCTGAGAATCCAGGATCTTTACAATTGCTTGTGCTTAAAAGCTAGAGCTTGGTATCTCTTTTGAACACAGATGGTTTATGCAGTCATCCAAAAGAAAAAAAGTTTATCAATTTCGTTTTTGTCTTCTGTGGTAGTAATTCAATATTAGTACATACTGGATTAAAGAACATGGAGAATCAGCATAACCACAAATATAGTTAACATGATTACCAGTAAAATCAAAAGAAAGAACTGTGACAATGGTTTAAAAAAATCTGTTAAAAATAGAAGTTGCTACTGGCTGAGTATCATATTACTAGAAAAAAAGTAGCTTCTAAAAACCTAAATGAGGAAAACCATGCTGTGTTCGAAATAATCCAGTTACTGCATTATTTTACAAAATGTGTTGTTATATGCTGCAGGCAACATTCAAAATAAAAATGTGGGATCTGATGCATGGAACAGATTTCTTTACAGTACATGCAAAGTTTTCTAGATTATATATGTGAAGTGGCCACTATATTGTCAAACTAGTTCATTTTGAGCACTGTTTACATTTTTCCCCAGTGTCAGTGTGCATTTGGATGCAGTTTCATGATCATGTTTTGTATGCTGGACTGACTAAACACATAAAAGTTAGGCAGACACTTAAAGCAACAGATTACTTGAGTACCAAATGTCCATATATCATCAAACGTTTTCAGTAGGTCAGAGACACAGACAGCAGAGGATGAAGTGGGATGAACCAGATGACAGATATTTCTGACCCCTTTTTCCTTGTGTGATAGCAAAGGCTGGAAGTCCACCTATTCAACCTCTCCGCCCCTACGCTCACCATCACATCTACACCCTTTCCTTTCCCTTCTATCTTTCTAAGATGGCCTTGACTTCTCATCTTCATACTGGGTGGCCAGCATCAATTCAAATTCCACAGTAATTTCATGTGTATCATATAACTTAAAAATTAATGATATTATCTTTAAAGAAATGTATGCTTTAGACCATTTTAACACAGGGTACCAATGGGAATTCAGCTGAAGGGCAGACATCTTTTTTTAGTGAAAGACTTCTGTTCCCTTCCCTTGCAGTGCAAAAAGAAAATCTCATCTTTAAACAGGATGCTGAACAAGATGTCACTCATAATTCAGCAGGTAACATACCACCCTCTGAGCCAGAGTTGGAGTGCTGCCTCAGTAAAATGTTTTAAAAGGTCCCTTTTTTTAATGCAACTGACATCTTTCAAAATTAGTCCTACTGGTGACATCCCACTGGTGGGCTCACACTTCCCTCTCAAACTGCCCATTTTATCTTTCATTCAGGTTGCTATTTATTTCTCAAGCAATTTCCTAACATTTCCATATTCTTAGTAACACAAAGGAAAATAAAAATAAGCAACTGCTGGAACCATAATTTTAAATTACTTATTTATGATTGTGTGTGCTTCATCCAAGCTCTTTCCAGCACTCTGCCTGAACAGGCTTGCAAAATTACCTGGACAGTGTTTCCCAGTATGTGCAAATAATACCAAAGGTTATTGTTAAGGTTCTGTCTTTCTTTGCTGTTTCATCATGAGGATTTCCTTTTCACAGAGGAGAAAAAAACCTAGCCACAAGGAATGACAGAAGAATTGGAAAAGAGTCTGACAGCAGACCTTTAACAGGTCATAAGCATGGCCACACTTGACAAGTAACACTTATCCATGCCAAAAGAAGGTTGCTGGTTCAAACAGTCACTGAAGTTCAGGTTTGGGATGGATTAAAAGGATCAAAGCTCTATGCTCTCATGTTTGCAAATTCTTCCACAGCAAAGGCCACTGTGAAGATCAAAGGAAACACTCAAGTCAAGGTGATGACAGCCACTCTGTATAAAGGCAGAAGGTCAGAAATTGTTATCTAAACCCTATTGCCTGGAATAAACAATTCCTCTGAAATAAAAATTCTCAGTAAATGACAGCTTTCAGGATATTTTTCAGACAGCTAAATCTAGATCCCCTTAGCCAAGGTTTGGTCTTGCAGAAATATACACTAAAGAAATAAAACCCTAAGCATGTTGGTTTAGTTGTATTTTCAAATTACTTTTGTTGGTCATATTTATTATTCTATGTCTATATGCTTCAAAAGTCATAAGTTTGGACCAATATTCTGCCTTTTTTCTCCTCATGTGCTCCAAGGAGACCACATTTTACTCTTGCACCCTCTCAATGCACAGGATTTGGAGATGTCTTCCTCTTCCATCATGCAGTCTTGCCAGCATCATCCTGTAGCAACAAAATGCAGATGGCCCTTTGGACTTTTTAGTCCTTTCTAGCTTTCCTTCCCTTTACTTACTCCTCCCTATTGTATGCTCACCTATATAACTTATTTCAGCTCTTTGCCTGCATTTATATTTTTCTATTTTTTTCATTTTTTTTCTTTCTTTCTTTCTTGGTTCCCTTTTTGTCACTCTCCTTTTCCACTACTTCTCTTCACCATGTCATCTTCATGCTTTCTCAAGCCTCAGTCTTCCTTTGTCTCTCTTCTCACACCTTTGTCTAGTTTTCAGTATCAGGCTCTTTCTTTGCTTTTTGTCTTGGTATTCAGAAAGCTCTAGAAATGCTCCTCTCCATCTCATCATTAACCTACAAGTCTATTTATTCATTCCTAGTTCACTGGGATTTTTCATTGCTTTTCTTTCCAGAATTCTGTAAATTAAAAGGCCAAGTCTAGCCATTTCTCTCTTGGCTAGAAAAAGGAACAGATTCAGATCATTCAGTCTTAGTCCATTTCCATCACCAGCAAGCTCACAGAGCTCATTACTGGAATGTGATGCTAGCAGCTACAGCTGGTGGACCAGGATCCAAAATTTATATGAGTCCTGATGGAGTACTGGGATGGAGTTGGCATGCTGACATTTACATTTCTCCTTATGGCAGGACATATCTCTAAAAAATGATGTTACATTTCATCAAGGTGTCTGTCACTCTGAGAGAACTGAAGGGCTTCTTTTTCCTCCTAGACTGTGTTACTGTATTACAGTCAAGACAACCATTTGACTATAGCCTTTTGATGTCTTCTTCATGCAATGAATATTGTAGGTGTATACCTCATTGGAAGGTTGTGAAAAGGCAGTAAAAGACACTAGTGATCCTGAGGATCAGTGCTTTTTGTTTTCTCCTCTTCTACCACTGTTCTTTTTCATATTTCAGAAAGAAGATTAATAAATTTCTGAGTATGAACACAGGATAAAATAAGATCACCACAAAAGGAAGTTTATTTACTAGCACAGCCTCTCTGCAAATTTACATATTTTCATTGGATGCAACTGTACTATTTAGCTTTTGAGCACCATTTCTCTGCTGTGAATTAGGGAATTCAAGTTACCATAAAAAAATTAATTGTCTATGTGACTGGCTTACTTTGATTTTCAGTTATGATTGCTTATATTAAGTGATTTCAGAGGGCTTGCCAGTATTTAAACAGTGAAGCACAAACACAGATAAACCTAGTAATGTCAGAGATGAGAATCCAGGTCTATAATCAGAAGTCATGAAAAAAAAACTAGGTTCTACACTATAGTCTAGCAGTAACCAAAGTACTGAGAAGACACCTAAACACTTCAGGTGAGGAATTAGTCAAGTCTAGAACATGGCACCTGAGAGGACTGAAGAAGGGTAGAAATCATGTCTGTTTCTGGTCAGCGCCCAATGTGAGGGCAGACTCTCACAAGGCCCACAATGTATTTCTTTAAGAACAATATATTTTCACTGTGAAAATCCAAACAGATCTGGAACACCATCTTTTACAATGCTTTATCCAAGTAGATCTGTCTGGACTTCCACAAGGCCTTTGACATGGTCCCCCGCGACATCCTACTCACCAAGTTGGAGAGATACGGATTTGATGGGTGAACTGTTCAACGGATAAGGAATTGGCTGGATGGCCACATCCAGAGGGTAGTGGTCAATGGCCCAAAGTCCAGATGCAGAGCAGTGACAAGTGGTGTCCCTCAGGGGTCTGTACTGGGACCTGTCTTGTTTAACATTTTTATCAATGACATAGACA
>JANHFX010028701.1:0-46918 GCA_027560015.1 Chloroceryle amazona
ATGGACTGCACGGTTATTGGGCGGTAGCCGTGTGCTTTCGGAACCAGGTTCCTACGCCTTTAAAAACGGCAACAAGTAAGAACACTACTGCTTGTTTTGACAGAGGGCATGGTTAGAGACATGCAGCAATTTGATAGAATAATAAATAGATGTTTCTTTGGGCAAGCCATGTCCTATTACCCGTTGTGTGAATTACTCTTGGATGTGGTTTCTAGTTGTCAAAATAAAGTACTGTTACTGTTAGCTTTCAAAAAGCATGACCTTTCTTCCATGGATTTAGAAGATGCTACAGTAATGAAATTAGAGGAGGTAGTTCTTTGAATGGTGTCTGTAGTCACTGAGACTGATCTAGACTGAACATCTATGTGTGATCTCAACATAGGGAGGTGCACATAGCACAAATGCTGGCCTGTGGTAGTCCATCCCGCTTTATTCTGGGGTGCTCTGGCCTGTGCCAGCTTGAAGGGACAAACTCGAGGTATGGTTTTGGGAACAGCACAGGCTAAGGACTATGTCCAGTAGATGTCCTGGATGTAGTCACCTTCTTTTGGGAGGAGCAGTGTTCGGGAATACACATATATGAGCTGAGCTGAGCAGTGCCCTTAGAGGCTGAGAGAGAATCCTGTGAGATACAACCTTGTGTTCAGAAGTACAGGTAGTCTCACAGATCACAGAATCACAGAATGTCAGGGGTTGGAAGGGACCTCTGGAGATCATCTAGTCCAACACCCCTGCCAGAGCATGTTCACCTAGAGCAGGCTGCACAGGACCATGTCCAGGCAGGTTTGGAATATCTGCAGAGATGGAGATTCCACCACCTCTCTGAGCAGCCTGTTCCAGTGCTCTGCCACCCTCAAAGCAAAGAAGTTCCTTCTCATATTTAGGTGGAACTTTCTATGTTCAGGTTTGTGTCCACTACCTCTTGTCCTGTCTCCTTTCCATATGTTTTTCCTCCCTATGTACAGTTCTCCAATTGGTGATTTGGTTATTTAACATGAGCGGGATATGACCTTTATGCCACCAGTTAAAAGCTTGGTCTTCAGTCGTTGTTGCCTGTCTGAGCTTGTCTGAGCTCTTAAAAATCTCAGAGACAGAAACAGAGAAGAGATGAAGGAAGGGAAGGGAAGGGAAGGGAAGGGAAGGGAAGGGAAGGGAAGGGAAGGGAGAAAGATTTATGGATTAAATGAAAGTCTGTCTCTGGAATTCTGCAGGAACAAAAGCAATTACTCCAGTGAATCATTTTTTTTGCATTAGACCGAAGGGCAGATTTCAGCTGCTGGTGTCTCACAGGGTCTGGAGCATGTAACAGATGAGTATCTACTACAACATAAATTAAATTAAATTAAAAGAAGAAAAAGCAAAGCTCACAAAATCTACCAATTAAGAGTCAACAAAAATGTACCTAGATATTCAAATGATTTGAGGTCCATGAAGGTATTTATATAAACTCACACATATTTTTCTACAAACTTTTAGGCACAGTCTAGTATCTGTATCAACATTGTCCTTGAAGACTTTTCCATCTCTAGAAAAGTCAGACTTTGCCCAGCTCAACAGCCTTTTTGCAGCTGTACCAGCTTACACCACATATGGAGTCTTCTTCCATGTGAAAACATGGAAATGTTTTGTTCAAATAAAGGCAGGAAATCTCATTTCCTGGATCTGGGAGGCAGACTCCTTTTTCACGTATTCCACCAAGAGGTCACAGACTTAAAGGAAAAAGAAAAGACACAAGATGAGGGCTGGAAATTATTTTTCACCATGGGATGGAATAAAACCAGTGTTTTGGTCTGTGTGTCTGCTTATGTAAAAGAATTGCTGGGGTTTATACCGTCTCATATATCCGAAGAGAAAGACCTGTGCCACCCTGCACCTTCAGAAACGGAGGTGTCAGAAGGGGAAGGGCTTGGCAATTTCCCTTGGTTTTCTTTTTCAGTGCCTTATTAAAGAAAAACTTCCAATTCACATTTTCTTTTGTGGGGAAAGATTCCTGCTTCAGGGCTTAATCATGATTTGCTGTTGTTCCAAAAACATCACCATAATTTAGCTTTCAGCTTCATCAACTTGTCCTCTCACATTCCACCATACTGCAATTTTGCAGCATGCGACTCCTTATATCAATGCTCTGAGCAATCAGAGTATCAACAAAAGGTGCTGGAGTGCAGAGGTTAAAGCCTGCCAGCCAAAGCTGGAGCTTCAGGTTTACCTGGGCTTACTGTATCGATCATCTCTATCTCCCTGGCCCCTAGGGCATCGGGCTTGTATTATTAAGGACACCTGTATTTTGGATATTTTGTTATCACAGTGCACTGTGATATCTACAAGAGCCACTGCAGCTCTTCTGAGTTTATTAAATAAATGTTCTTCTGTTCTCAACCATGTGGGGCTCCTCAGAGCCTACCTGGTGGGTTGGCCCTGGAAACCTCTTTCCCTTCAGCAGTGATACCATATGCAAGCCCCTTTCATATACAATATCCATCACATTTGAAACACTGTCCTTTAGTGTGGCCAAGACTCAGTTCCCCAACTTCAGGAGGGGGCAAAAGGGGCTTTCCTTTGCTTATCCCATTTACACAGGTTATAAATTTTCTACTTTCTCATGGTATCTTTGATCAGTAACTCTACTTATATGACTTCTATTAAGGACTGATAACACCTCTCACTTCAAAAGACCCTGAATTTGAGATTCTGGTGAAAGAGTGGAACAAGTTGCCCAGAGAGGTGGTAGATGCTCCATCCCTGGAAATAGTCAAGATGAGGTTGCACAGGGCTCTGAGCAACCTGATCTAGTTAAAGATACTCCTGCTCATCTCAGGGGAATTGGGCTAGAAGACCGTTAAAGCTGCATTCCAACTCAAAACATTCTAAGATTCTATCATTGCTGAACACTGGCTTGTATTACTCATATATTTTCCCCCAGTTCTTTTTTTCTGCTTGGAAAACTGCAGTTGCTCATTGGATCCTGGAAGATAGGATACTGTACCTGGATGAACCCAGTATTATATCCCTTGTGTTCTATAGTACCCAGACCTTAGATGACATGCTTAATAGATGTGTTAACTGCCATAATAACAAGGACACAGGATGTATATGTAATATTCACATGCACACATACAGGCACAATCAAGTTCAGCGCTGAGATGTTTCAAATGGGCAGTAAGAGAACTCAGTTTCTCATGCTCTGATTTATTCTGATGCCTTATTCCTTTTCATCTCCATTCATCAAGGCTTGAATGTGTTATGACTTTAACAGATGCTAATTAGCAATATAAACCATCCACCACTCAAATCAATAGCAGAGTACTACTGAAAAAAAGCCCTGTCATAATAACAGTTGGGCCCTATGATTGAAAGAGGGGAAAATGCAGTTGTATTCTTAATACTTGATTGCAATTAAGAAAGAAAGAGAAATTATTATTTTCTTCCTGTGAATTATAAGCAATTAAGCAGGGCATATAATAAAACCTGGGACTGAAATTGCATTGGCTTTCTTGTGTCAGGTCCTTTGCTCCACACTGTATTTCAGGGGGCTACATTATCTGAAACACAGTTGGGTGTGCTTATTGTCGGCTCTTGATTGATTATGTACTTGAATAGGGAAGCAGGGCTCTGACTAGCACAGATTTACTACAAGGAGAACTGGAAATAAGAGATACATTCTGGATTCAGCTCATGGACATCATTTCAGTAGGTGCAGATGTTTTGCTTGTGCTTGAAGGATTGGTATGTGGTAATTGGGCAAGAAACAGTAATTAGTCATTATGTGTGGGAGGTGATTTGTCTGGATACCACCAGAGAGTTAAGGGAAATATCATCTAAAGCAGAGAGGATCGAGCAGACCATATGAACTCCCCTTGACTGGCCGGACAACTGTTTCAAACAGCCGTGCCTGTACCATGAACATCTAAAATTTGTGGTATCTTCTTCCCCCCACCCATCCCCCTCCATATCCTCATGTGAGAGGAAGCATTGTCACCCATTTGAAAAGCAGTCATTTTGCAGGAAAAAGAAGGATCTCTTCTGAACACAGTATGAGCTTACACGTGTATATCAGACCACATGATGGGATTGCACATGTATAGCCTGTCCTGTGACTGGATCACAGAATCATAGGATCATAGAACCACAGAAGCACATAATCATAGAATGGTTTGTGTTGGAAGGGACCTTTAAAGATCATCTAGTTCCAGCCCCCCCTGCCATGGGCAGGGACACCTCCTGCTAGACCAGGTTGCTTAAAGCCCCATCCAGCTTGGTTCTGAACATTTCCAGGGAGAGGGCATCTACAGCTTCTCTGGGTAACCTGGTTCAGTGTCTCACAACACGAAAAAAGTTATAATATGTCATACATACATTTTTTGGCTGTGGGATAATGGGGTACTTTGGGTCGCCTCTATCACTGGTTCATGTAAAGGGTGATATAAATCAAACCTGGCCTAAATCTATGTCCCATCACATGGCTGGAGGAAACCACTGGGAAAGTGGCAGGGAGCACACTATGCCCGAGATTAATTTTTTCCTGAAGTTGGACTGGGCTCACAGTGAAGTGGATCGCGAAGCCTGTCTCAGAGCAGAGGACAGAGAAAACAGACACATCTGCTTTCCTGGGATCTACTGTCAATAGGAAGAGAACTGAAGAGATGAAGAGACCCCTGTGTAGGAGCCAGGGTCATCTTGCAGTGTTTACACAAGAGCTGCATTTGTGGATAGGAGCAATTACCTCCCTTCAGCATTACCTCTAGTTACCTGCTGGATGGCCAATATATTGGAAGAATACTGTTAACTTCTCTGTGGCTTATCACTGAACCATAGAATTGTTTTGGTTGGAGGAGACCTTTAAGTTCATCAAGTCCAACAGTTAACCCAGCACTGCCAGGTCAACACTAAACCATGTCTATCAGAACCACATCTACACATCTTTTAAATCCCTCCAGGGATGGGGACTCAACCACTTCTCTGGGTAGACTGTTCAAGTGTTTTAAGGAGGTTTTCATGTCTTCAGGGGAGCAAGAGCAGGTTCATTGGCCACTACAGGGATGTCCCTACCTGGGAAAGGTATTCTCAAGTATTATCTCAATGCCCAATGTTTTAAGTTTTAAGATTAATATATTCATGCCATATGCTAATTACATTTTAAGTGAGAAACAGACCATTTATTGAACTTTACTTGGGCACAAGGCTGTCCTGAAAGTTTTCTGGTCAATAGGGGATACCTCTTTCAATTTTATTTGGCTTCAAAGTGCTGGTCATGCTTCAGGTATAAACTGCTGAGATTATGCTAATTTAAGGAAAAAACAGAATATTCCTGTGAATCCGGATGTTAAAGCTGATAGGAAAAGGATCAGCTTTTTTTTATGTGAAGCATTTTAGGGTGGTATTTGAAAGCTGTTGGAACAGGGTCAGTCCACATGTCTGTTTGTCTGTCCATCTATCTACCTAACTACTTCCTAACTATGCAACTATTTTTCCTCAAGAGCTTCAGAAAACCTGGGATGCATTGCATCAGCTCATACCTCATACCATCAAAAAAAGAAATATCCCCCCGCCCCCGTCCAGCCTCTGGTAGACCAGATTTGGCATGTATGATGCTAATTTCCTATAAAACTCCCTGCAAATAGACCAGATCCCTATATATGTGTGTGTATATATACGTGTGTGTATATAAATATATAAATATACGTATGCCTGTATATATATAAATATATCTATGTGCATCTGTGTGTATATATATACACACATACATACACAGATACATATATATATAAAGTCAGTAAGGCACTGAATAAAATTTCTGGAAGGATGGCTTTCTCTGCAGTGAACGTTGCTCTGGGGAATTCAACTGATTTCCTTCCCTGCCATTAACAATCCAGAATTTGTCCTTCATTGTTCTGTTTCTGAGGTATCTCTAAAATGGACTCATTGTGTCCAGAGGAGCCCTTGGAACCCTTCTGCCTTTCCAGGAGCCCAGGTATCAGAGTGGGCTTCAGCCACAAGCCTTTTACGATATAACCTTTTTATTAAAATATTAAAAATAAGACTACAGATTGTACTGCTTGCCAAGTCAGCCACTGAAAGACAACTATTATTTTTATTGTTTCTATTAAAAAAAAAAAGTTGAATTATGATCTGATATTCTAGAAAAAAAATAAAAAATCTGGAAAAGTCCAGAGCTCTGCACAAAAAGATAAAGTGTTTAAAAAGACCATTATATAATATGAATGTTTACTGCATTAAATTCCTAAGCAATTTTGGCTACACTTTCTTTCACTTCCCACTGCTCCTAATAATACTTTTTTTTCCACCCTAAACCAAATTTTTTTTTTTTTTTTTCTTTTTTTTTTTTCTTTTTTTTTTTTTTTTTTTTTTTTGTTTGGTTTGTTTTGTTTGGTTGGTCTTTTTTTTTGGTTGTTGTGGGTTTGTTTTGTTTTTTTTTACATTCTGCAAATGCTTGTAGGCAGTTCTGGTCCCCTTAGTCATAGATTAGACAAATTGTGCATGTTGTTTCCTTTTAATCTTGTCTCCCTCCTGACTTTTTAAATACTTTAAGTTATTCTACACCATCGTCTGCAGTTTACCAATACTTAGTTGGCATTTCCATGCACAGAACTAGCATGATTCCACAGTGGAAGTCAGATGACACCAGTACACTCAGTCCTTTCTGTTTAGCAACAGTTTTGGGAGAAACATCTCATTTCTGGTTGCTCCAGAGTGTATGATTTGGAGAAAGCTGTTGCAAATAGAACTCTGATAAGAGACAAGTCTTGGGGTATAGGTGCTTCCTGACAAAGGGCTGGTGTTTGAATGAAGATGTTTTCAAGGAGGGAGTCAACAGATTGATCTGACCTCTTTTTTTTTAAAAAAAAACAACCAACCAGGGTGGGTGCAGTGTGTCTGTATGTGTTATCAGATAAAAAGCAGCAACAGCAACAGTATTCCTGGTGGAGCCTGACCCAAGGTAAAGACAGGCTTCATAGTTTTGCATTCATAGGTGGACTTGGGAAGCAGACAACAGTCTTTCCTTCCACAAAGTAATGTCTTTGGCTCAAAGAAAGACTTTTAAAAAAAATTCAGATCTTGAAATTCACCACTCTCCTGACATCAGCTCTGGAGTCTTTTTTTAATTTCCCTCAGCAGAAAAGATCCTTTGGTAAAGCTATTTAATGGGGGGTGCATGTGTGAGACTGCACAAAGTGCTGCTTTGTTGTATTTATTGAGAAAGTAAAGATGGGATGACTCACCTGGTCCAGTTTCCTTGCCTTTCAAAACAAACTGGTTTTCCTGTTCTTTTTATGCAGCAGTGAACACCTTTGCTTGATGGACTCCCTTCTTTGTCTGGGAGGCACAGGGGTCTCAGGAACTCACTACTGGGTTTTAAAATGAATGATGAAAGAAATCCAAGACCTGGGATTTCATTGTAATTGTGATAAACTATGACCATAAAGGAGTTTGTGACTCTAGAGATCTATTTAAAAGTGGTCAGTTCTCAACTAGTCACCACCTCTCACTCAAGACACATTATCTGGCTGGATCAACACTGGTTGCTCCTGACATTGGGAAAACCCCCTTCAGTATGGTTTAAATGATCTACTTGTACTTCTCTTTCCAACAGACTGGATATACATGTGGACACCTTTCACATTTCAACTTAGCCTGATGAACATGTGTAATGTTTTCAACCACTCTAACTTTACTCTGACTGTATCTACACATAGTGAACTGACTCAGTTCACTCACCTGGCAGAAAAACATTTGGTTGTTTTAATAATTTTGCTAATGAGCCAACTCAGATAACCAAGGGGACTGGAGAGCAACATTGCTGGTTCAAAGTAATTTGTAAGATCAATGAGAGGAAGCGGGGGGATGTGGAAGGTTGCAGGATCTTTTTTGAAGACCAATAGCAGATACACTGTATCTCAGGTCATCATGTCCAACTGAACCCACAAGGAAATTATGCAGTTGCCAATGATAACTACTGCTCTGATATGTGAGCTCTGATACATTTCCACTACCAGCAACACACTAACACCACAAAGCTGTATAAAAGACTATCAATAAAAGAAATAATCTTACAGAATTTGCAGCATAAAAGGTCTAAAGTCACAGATGCATTGGAAAAAAAAATAATTTAGAAAGATTGTTCTTACCCCTACAGCTGCTGCATTTTCACCTTGTTGCTCTGTTTAGGTTTGAAGAAGACTTCTGTGCTTTGTTCCCCTGCATGTCACTCACTGGGAACAACATGAGGATAGCAAGTTCTCTTCTATTGACCGTGTCCTTCAAGTGTGGGGAGTAATTCCCTGGGCAGCCAGGGCTCTCCTCTCCACTTCCTCTAGTTAGCAAGGAACAGTGTTGGTTGTGTGAACTCAGTGATGAGGCCAATGGTGAGAGCTTTGCATGGCAGGCATAAGGTTGTGAGTTCTCTGCTTGCTTACCCATCAGTAAGTGGCAGAACAGCGTAGCAATTACCTTAACATGGCTTAACCAGGGAAAAAATAAGACCACTAAAATGTTAAGAAGAAAAGAGAGAAAACAAGTTCTAGGATTTCCCCTTACCTCTGCCACCTCCTTTCTTTTACTTTTTTTTTTTTTTTTTATTTTGCCCTTCATGAAGTGCTGGAATTTGTCCAACAGTTTTTGGGTGAATTGAACTGATGTCTGTGCGAAGCAATGTGGCTTTGCTTTCATCTAAAACTCAGTGCAAGAGGAAGCAACTGCCCTGAAATGCCCCAAGGAGAGTCATCTGTTGGCTTTGGGAGAGGCAGCAAGGGAACAACAGGGCTCAGTTGGGACCAGAAAGGGGGCTGAGGAAATTCCCTTTCAAATAAAGTGAGAAGGATTTATTGCCAGAGAAAGTTGAAGTGAGATATGAGATAAATATTTGAGAGTAACAAGAGCAACTAACACAATATATCTGAGAAAGAAAAAGTAATGATTTTTTTTTTTTCCCTTTATGCATCATATTTTAAGTAGATTCAATGGTAACAGGCTGTTGTGTGAGTTTTGGCACTGGTGAAGGTCTTCACAGGCTGGTGCAAGGAGAGGTAATATTTAAGGGAGGGAACTCAAGGCAGATTTGCTCAAGCTTGGCACTGGAAGTGCACAGCCTTCTGCTCTGGTTGGATAAAAAGCATTGTTCCATCACTGTTCATGACAGGGATATGGCCTGTGATGATATGACAATGATATGACCTCTTGTCATGGAAGAAAATGGTGACAGAGAAGTAAAACAAACACCAGGAAATTGAGCACCAACCCATAACAAACCAATGTTCCTCTTGCCTTTTATTAACTTAAAGACAGATATGGAGAAAAAGAGCAGGGGAGCTAGTCAAGAGCCCTGGAAGTTAACTTGAAAATATGCTGGTCAGCCCCTGCTCCTCCAGCTCTTTGAAGACTGGTGGCATCTGCATGTGGGTGGACACTGATGACTAAAAAAAGGTGTTTTGTAGGGCTCCAGCTGGTGAGGAATGAGCTGTGTGAGGCTCAGAGTAGCAGATACAATGCCAAGGAGTTTCCATTGGGTAATCGGTCTACATTCAGATTGCTTTGTGTGAGAATAAACAGCTGACACAAAACAATCCGCCAACTTCCTATCAACACTGTGTCCTTTCAAAGCATTATTTTATTATTTTTATAACAGCTTCACATGCTCCCAGGCAGGATCGTGTAGCAGTTTTGAATCGGTGAGGTATCTGCCATTTCCCTCTCACCTAGTCTGCCTTTGGATTGGCACAGTTCCACATCTCAGGTTTTATGCCTACGGATTTCTCTTGCTTTGTCATAAAAACAAATGCCACTTTTTCTCATCCTGTCTGAAGAAAGGAGGAATATTCATCCCATGTCCACCAAGTGGGATCATAAGGCAGGAGAGGTCTCATCTCCTATGTGAGAACCATGCTGACTGGAGCTGATCAGGAGATAGCAGCTGCCTGGGGTTCTTTTTTGATGACTGGGGCTTCGCACATCTGAGAGTGTCAGACTGACATTTTCTATCAGCTTGGGAAGGTACAAGCAAGATACTACTGTTAGAGGTGTAGAGTCTATTGACAATGTATTTTTGTAGGCACTCCAAAAGTTAACACTCGCATAACACAGGTGTGTGATGGTCCTTAAAGTAATCTTGCTGATCAAAAATACCCCATTTCTACCAGGCAAATATCTTCAACCAAGCTGCGCAGATGCAAGTGGAAAGCCAGTGATGAATGATCCAAAGGAACGCAATTTGGTGATGACAGGCCTAAGGACTGTTCATGAGCTGCAGCTCCTAATGAAGTTTTTAGCCATGTTCATGGGATCATATAACAGCCCAGTTTGGAAGGATCTTTGAAAGATCATCTGGCTCATTTTTTTGGTGGGGAAGGGAGCCTAGATGACATTGTCTAACACCCTGTCAAATTACACCTTGAAAAATTCCAGCAGTGGGGACCCCACTGACTGTTCTCACCCTAAAATAATTCTTTCTAATATCAAAATGACACATGTCCTGGTGTAACTTGTACCTGTTGCCCCTTGTCTGCTCCATATGACTCCTTGTGAAGAGAGAGCCTCCATACTCTTTGTAGATGCCCCTTAAGTCTTGAAATATTGTGATAAGATCCTCTCAAGCCTTCTTAGGTATGTTAGACCTAACTCCTTCAGTCTTTCCTCACAAAGCAGGTTCTCCAGTCCTTCAGTCATCTTCATGATGCTCCTTTGGACCCTCTACAGACTGTCTGCCACATTTGTGAATTGTGGTGACCACAACTGGACACAGTACATCACATGCAGCGTGACAAATGCTGAATAGTGGCATGTTCACACCTCCATCCATGCTAACAATGCCCCTGTGGATACAGACCAGGATCTAATTTGCCTTTCTTGCTTCAGCAGCTCACTGCTCACTCCTGTTCAACTTGATGTCCACCAGGACTATCAGGTCCCTTTCAGCAAGGCTGCTCCCAGTCACACAGGTGACTAAACTACAGGCCTGTACTGAACTATTCGGTTTTGTCATCCCAGATACAGGACCTTGCACATGTCTATTAACTTCATACATTTCTAGCTTGCCCACTCTTTCAGTTTGTCCACGTCTCTCTGTAAGGTGTCTTTCCATCTGACATGTCCACATTCACTCACGCTCCCACTGCTATGCAGAGATTTGTGACTCTCACTAGTTAACGCTTATTAAGAGAAAGACTTTATTCCAGGAAGCTTTATTTATTTATTTATTTATTTCATTATTTGTGGGATTTTTTTGCCAGATGGCTCCACCTGATCTAGAAGTGCCAGAGGCACCTGTCTCCACTGCTGCCCACCCGAACATCACCAGCGTGCTGGGATCCCTCTGCCAGACACCCAGAGAGGGAGCTGGGGAGAAAACCGGCACTAGCTTGTCCGTCTGTAAGCATTGATGCCCTCTGCTGGCTTCAAAGCAGATAAAACCAGAGTAAATCTGCTCGGGAAGGGCGAGGATGGCAGCAGGGTCTGCAGCGGTGCAAGACAGAGGGGACATGCGAAGCCTGCTGCTGCTTTTCGGGGAAATGGGCTTGTCCACGCTGCCTGCAAGAGGCTCACTCAGAATCATCACAGCCACTAAGTTTCTGACGACCAGCTCTTGCTTCCCAGTGGTTTTGTCACTACACAAGGATGGCAGGAATTGTCTGCAGAAGCCTCCAAGGCTCCTCCTAGATGAACAGGGGCAAGTGGTCCCTCATGAAGATTGGAGTTTGCAATGATTTCACAAGCATACAGCAAGGGATTTAGAGGCTTTATTCTGACAGGAGACAGCCTTTGCCCTAGAACATGTCTCTTTTACTCTCTGAGCTTCTCTTCCTCTGTTTCTGAATCTCTACAGCTGCAGGCCAAAGTCTGGAAGATCAAATAAAATGAGCTGGCATCTGTTCCTAATCCTTGTAACAAGGTGTCTTAACAGAGATTTGGTCCATATGGACAAATTCTTACCCTCCATTTCATCTTCAAATCAGGGGGTAGCATCCTTAGCACCTCTCAGGACTTGAGATAACTTACAAACTAGGCCAGATCATCAACAGAGAGAGGTTGGCAGAGAAAAAAACATAGCAAAACACCCTGGTGGACTGTATTCCAATGATATAAGAGGAAATGTGGAAGTCTTATTTGGGTCCAACAAGCTGTTGGCTCAGAAGTATAATATGCTTTCTGAACTGTTAACCTGGGTGTCTGGGATGATGCATTTGCTCTTCAGGTGACATCATCTCCGGAAGAGGATCTTCCCAACCAAGTGACCTTGTCCAAGGGAGGAAGGTTATGTGGTGCACTGTTGTGCATGAATGAAACAGAAGGGTGGGGGACTAAAGCATCCTGCTGTGGAGACAGGTTATCCCTTGGCAGTCTATCCTGATGTCCAAGTGTTCACAAAGTTGTCTTTCATCTTAACAGATCTTACCTCTGTGGAAGGCAACTTGATTAGCTTCATATTGGGAACCCCTCAGGTGAAAACCAAAGAGCTGAAATTCTCTCTCTCCTTTCCTTTACAATGGGAGAGATAAAAGTATTTGGAAACAAACAACCAGCTGCAATAAAGATCATTTTATCTTATGTTAAGCAACTAACACAATGTGTGCTACACACACTTGAGCCCCCTTGGATGAAGGCCAGTCAAAAAAGGAGACAGCTCTTTAAAAAAGGGCACAGGCAAGTGGATAAATGATAGTTAATAACATGAAGAATGAAAGAAAATAGGAGAAAATAAGCAGAGACAAAGCCCAACTAGAACTTAATCTGGCTACTGCTGTAAAAGACCATAAAAATGTTTCTATAAATATATTACCATCAAAAGGAGGATTAAGGAGACTCTCCATCTTTTATTGGTTGTGGGGGGAAAAACAGTGACCAAAGCTGAGGAAAAGAATGAGGTACTGAATGGCTTCTTTGCCTCAGTCTTTAGTAGTCAGACCAGTTGTTCTGTGAGCACCCAGCCCCCTGAGCTGGAAGACAGGGACAGGGAACATAATAAAGCCCCTAGAACCCAAGGGGAAATGGTCAGTGGCCTGCTACACCACTTAGATGCACACAGGTCTATGGGGCTGGATGGGATTCACCCAAGGGTATTGAAGAAGCTGGTAGAAGTGCTTCCTAAGACACTTTCCATCATTTATCATTAGTCCTGGTTAACTGGGGAAGTCCTTGTTGACTCTGAATTTAGCAAATGTGACACCCATTTACAAGAAGGGCTGGAAGGGGAATCCAGGGAACTAGAGACCTGTCAGTCTGACCTCGCTGCCAGTGAAGGTCAAGGAGCAGATCGTCTTGAATGCCATCATGAGAAACAGATAGGTCCAGACCCAAATGGCATGGGTTTATGAAAGGCAAGTCCTCCTGGACTGACGTGATCACCTTCTATGACAAGGTAACATGTTTAGTGGATCGGGGAAAGGCTGTGGATATGTCTACCTGGACTTTAGTAAAGCCTTTCACACCATTTTCCACAGCATTCTCCTGGAGAAACTGGCTGCTTATGGCTTGGATGGGCATATGCTTTGCTGGATAAAATTGTCTGTCTGGACCAAAAGGTCTGTGGGGAATGGAGTTAAATGCAGATGGTGGCCAGTCAGGAGTGCTGTTCCCTGGTACTCGGGACTGGGGCCAGATCCGTTTAATATCTTTGCCAATGATCTAGATGAGGGCATGAAGGGCACCCTCAGTAAGTTTGAAGATGACACCATGTTGGGCAGGTGTGTTGATATTCTTAAGGGCAGGAGGGGTCCAAAGAGGGACCTGGACAAGCTGCATTGATGCACCAAGGCCAATGGGATGAGGTTCAACAAGACTAAGTTCTGTGTCCTGTATTTGGGCCACTACAACCCCCTGCAGTTTTCCAGGCTTGGGCCAGAGTGCCTGAAAACTGCCTGCTGGAAAAAGACCTGATCAACATATGACTGAAAATAAGCCAGCATATGACCACATGGCCAAGAAGGCTACTAGTATCCTATCCTGACTTGTATCAGCACTAGTGTGGCCAGCAGGACTAGGGCACAGATTCTCCCCATGGACTTGGCACTGGTGAGGCTGCACCTTGAATATTGGGTTCCGTTTTCGGTGTCTCACACCTAGAAGGACATTGAGAGGCTGGGGTGTATGCAGAGAAGGGAAACAAAGGCAGGGGGTGTACCCTGGAGAAAAGGAGGCTCAAGGGAGACCTTCTCGCTTTCTACAAATACCTGAAAAGAGGTTATAGAGAGGTAGATGTTGGTCTTTTCTCCAAAGGAACAATAGATAGAACAAGAAGAAATGATCTCAGGTTGCACCAGGGGAGGTTTAGGTTGGACATGAGGAACAGTTTCTTCCCCAAAAAGGTTGTCAAGGCCTGGACCAGGCTGCCCAGGACAGTGGTGGAGTCCCCATCCCTGGAGGGGTTTAAAAGACATGTAGATGAAGTGGTGAGCCACATCGTTTAGTGGTGGGCTTGGCAGTGTTGCATTAATGGTTGGACTCAATGATCTTAAAGGTTTTTTCTGACCTAACCAATTCTATGCTTGTACAATAAATGAAAAGGCAATTCTGAAAAATAAGGAATACATCCAAAGCCTGTAAAGGAATGCATAGACTCTGAAGACCTTTGTATATGAAGCTGTACAGATCCTGCATCCCTTGATTTGAGTATGAGTCATGTCTCTAGCCTGCAAAGTTAATATTTTTTCTCTCTTGAGTCAAGTGTGTCTTTCCAGGAAGCTTTCTTCACCAATCCCAAGTATAACTTCTTTTCTTCCAGCACATTTGCTTCTTCAAGCAGTTTGTAAATGAGGGGAGCAATTTTTTTCCTGCAGGAGATATGAAAACTTGGAAGTGATGTAGAACTTCCCACGTCTAATGGTGGGTCAGCTGCAGCCAAGCCCATCTCTCTCTGGGTTTGCTCCTTTACCCAACGACACGCAGAAAATGCCAAGTGCTTCTGTTTCCTGGCAGCACAGCCAACAATCGTGATTCCTTGGAGCTGAAAATAGGCCGATGTTGGCAGCAGCTGATGCTTTTGCTTGCAGTTCCCAACTGAGTGGGCTACCTACAGAAAGCAGATGGCCAGGGAGGAACTCCAGCAATTTGCTACAAAAAAGCAAAAAGTCCCCTTCTCCCACAGCTCTGAGAACACAGGATTTCATGACACCTTGTGGCCAAGCCAGGCACAGTGACTTGTGTGGAAAGAATTCTTTTGAAACACACTCAATTAACTGGTCCCAGAGAAAGACAGAGATGGAATTAAATGAGCCTTGCCATACAAATCCCCAGGAAAAAATTAAAAAAAAAAAAAAAAAAAAAAGTAAAAAAGCACCTGTTTAGCTCTCTTGAAGGAGTTACAACCTCAGTAATCATTCCAGGTGGAGACAGCGTAGGAAAGCAATATTGTGAAGAGGGCAGGTGATTTGAGAAAGATCATACATCAGGTTAGCTTGATAGAGTCAAGGATATTCAACCTCAGCCCTCTTCAGCAGCCTGCCCTGCCTCCTGGTTGGAAGGAAAACTAAGCCCTCTAAACAGGGACATCACCCAAAAGTGCCAAAGAAAGGAGAAAATTTTCTAAGAGATACTTATGGACCTATTTGACATAATCAGAGAGAGAAACCAGGAGCATTACTTTGCTGGCAAAGCATGACACTGGGACACATCAAAAAAGCATGTGATGTTCCTGCATTGGGCATTTGACATAGACTGTAAAGAACTAAAATCACTTCCCCACTTGTAGGTACCTACACCATTTTGGATTTATCTGCCCTAGTTTAGATTATTTCCTTAGAATGAGTCACTTCATTTACTAGAAGTGCTTAATTCTCTCCATTTCCTTAAAATAATCCACCTCTAGCTTGTGTATTTAGATGAAGATGTCAACATCTGTCCAGATGAAACTCCTCTCATTGGACCAGAGCATCCAGACCTACTTGCTTAAGATCTCTGCTTAGGGCCATGCTATCTTTTACTGAGCTATTTACCAAACTCGTCAGAGGGAAAATAAAATGGTTGAATGCACAATGGATTCGCAGGTCTGAGGTCCTCTAGTATTTTGCAGTGTAGTGGAGAGGGAGAGCAAATCCTGATGCTGTCAGTTGAGATTTATTCTTGGCAGGCCTGCAGACTTCTGAAGACATGGAGGATGGAAATAGTGATGCAATGAAGCAAGAGAGGTCCAGTTTCATTCTTCAAGGACCCCGCTGTGTAGACATCACATCCTCCTCTTTTTTCTGTCTTCTATTATTTATGTGTCTCTAAATACCCTCTCTCCCCTTCTCATGGCTTAATGTAAATCCACCCTCTTTCCTTTCCTACTCAGAGAATTATTTACCCCATTCTTAATCGTTCTCTAAGAAATTAGAAGCAAAGCAAATGTATTCAAGTTACAAAAGACTTTTTTTTTTTACCTCTGCCCAAAGGTTTTCCCAAAACATCTAATGAAAAGCATTCCAGCAGCTCCTGTTTGTGTTCAGAGATCACCTCACTGATTTCTGCTCTGTGGTCTTGCTTGGCTTTCTGAACTTGGATGTTCCTTCCCAGAGCTGCTTCTGTTCCAGGCTTGATGAGTCGTAAGGAAAAAAAGACAAAACAAAACAAAATAACTTTCTCCTTTGAGCCAAGCACACATTAGGCAACTGAGCAGGAAGAAATGGTCACTGGTCCAGGGGAGAGTGGATTTGTAATCTAAATTACTGTGGAAAAAAATCATCATCCTCACTCTGTTGTCTAATTTAAACTTTGCTTCCTATACTTCTTCCCTTTTTGTTTAACTAATTCTGTCGCCTTTGGTCTAAGGGCAAGGAAATCTCATCTGCATATTTTAGGGGACATTAATTAAAAGTTCTTTCACTTCAGGTCCTGATATTCTTGCACTGACTAGGAGCTTTAGTATGACTGCAGTCCTAGCTCCTCAGAGGGTCGTTAATTATTGAGCCTATTGAACTATACCTGAACATAATGAGCTCAGGAATGAGCAATGTTTCCTTGGGGGTATGGCTGTCAGGAGAGGAGGGGTAGTGGGAAGGGGACAAGACACACAGCAGCAAGCCCAGTTTAGGAGAAGGTGTGACTGTGAGAGGGACAGAAGTGTCCTAGTGGATTATTAGGGTTGATTTACATGCCCTAATCTTGTCTCAGATTGCCTGTCACACAAAACCCAGAGTCAATAGACTCAGGACTCCAGTCAACATCACTTTTTTGGCTTTGTGCACAATTGCCGTGGCAGAGGAATGAGGAGATCCTAGCATGAAGTGAAGTGCATTGAGCATCTCTTTTCTCACCCAAGCCTTCTGCTGTACTGACAGGTGACATGCAGGATGCTATTTGTCCCATGAACTGTCTCATGGTAAATATTTTGAGTCTTTGTAGTACAGATATGCAGTGTTACCAGTTGCTCTGACTGTGGAGTTGGTGGCTTCGTGCACCATTTCAGATGTGGTGTCCCACACTCCTGTGCTGGTGACCATTTGCTGACCTGGTGTGTTATGTCACCTCTTGTGTCATGTTACATCTGTCCAAAATTTCTGAAGAATGTGCCTAATGAGGAATAAACTGGTTTACTTTTTTTTCTATTTTTTTTTTTTTCTGTGGAGTTCAGCTGCACTCGATGGTGAGGAATGGTCTTGAGAAAAGGTTTAAGCCCCACCATAATGTTTCCATTTTAAATCCATATACCTGGGGTTTCAGCCTTCAGTTGCTCAGGCTCAGAGGTTACATCTATAGTGGTCTATTAAGTATTGCCAGCTCTGTTCTCCCTCTCTAAGGCACAAAGACACAGAGTGGCCTTATGCTATATATATTTTTTTCCCCAAACCAGGGTGATCATGTACAAACTTCCTTCTCTCATATAATATCCTGGAATTGTCTAGAGACTTATTCTTCAAAGCAAAAAAACTTCAACACTCCAACAACGTAATAGGGCAGAAGATTGACTTCTACACTTTGAGAACCTCACCCGAACTGTTACGAAGAAAAGCATGGGATGAACTATCCTGTAATCTGCTTGACTCGTCTTGGTTCATCCATACTAAAAAATATGCTTTCCCCTTTCTGGAGAGCTCTCCAGCTCTGATTCTTAAATACTCCAGTCAATGCTGGTGCAGAATGGATGAGTCTGAACCTCACTCTGGACCTGAACCCAACCTAACCTGATGTGTGGATACGGATTTTGTGCTGTAGATCATGAGAGATCTTAATTCCTTTTGTGTATTAAGAGGTCATCTCTTCTATCTGCAGGATAGGATCTGCTCTTCCTGTGTTCCACCCTCATTATTGTAAAGGTTTTCCTGAAGGTGTAGAGCTGGGGTTTTGCCGTCAATTGAGTTCTGCCAAGCCTCCTCCAGAAGATGGCAGGAGGCAGGACTTGTTCTGCAATGCATTTGTTTTTTTTGTACTGACAGTAAGCTCTGGATATTATTTAGAGAGGTTAGTTGTGGCAGTCCAAGGAAGGCTGAGGGACAATTCCATGTCTGTCTGTGAATAGCAGTTAAATTTAAGGCTCTGATCTGTTTTATTTATGACATGTTTCCAGATGCCATGCATAGAAATCATTTGCTTAATAAATAATACAAAACAAACCCCAGATATACCAACATCTTGTGCTAGCAGCCTAGACAGGGCACACGCTGAGTGGAAACCTGCCAGAAAGCTGGAGAGTTTTGAGCAGTGATGTTCTTGAGGTCTTCCTTCAAGCTGTTACAGTAATAAGTGACTAAGGGGTGGACAATTCCTTTTCCAGATGTGTACCTCTCTTTTCAGAAAACTTTCAAGTATCACAGGTGCCAGTGAACAGCATATTCTACTCAAGACTACATGGTTTCAATCTCCTTTGGTACTGGAGTTAACCTGGGAAAAGTTATTCACGGTATGAAAATCTGGGGGGTTTTAATATACATTTGAACTAACCTCCCAGGGCTCTCTATCATCTGTGGTCTATTGAGTCTGGCTGAGATAGGAAGGTATTTCAGGCATTTCCTCCCCATCACATACTTACCCTGGATGGAGTTTCAAAGCAGTTTTTATTCCCTTCTGTCCCCTCAGAGATGACATTGTTTCTCCATCCACATGGATGAAGAAGGATGCATCATGTCAGAAGCAGAGTGACAGTAGCAAATGGATAATAAATGGTTTCACATGAACTCTTCCAGCTATTGCTGTAGTGAAATCATTCCAGGAGACAGCAGTAGCAGCACAAATTAATTTGTAATCTTCATGAGTGCATGTCCTGAACCTCAAAACCAAAATTCACGTTAACACTGCGACAGAAAGAGTTTAAACTTCTGTGGAGTGGGGAAGGAGTGTCAGACAGAATAAGGAGAGAGAGGTTGCTTAGAAATCCCTTTAAAAAACGAAGGAGGGCAGAAAGATAGTAGGGAGAACTGAGAAATGGAAAAACAGAGGATGAGTTGGGCTTTTTTTTAAACATTTGGTATCTGTTGGGTAGCCTTTCTGCCTCTCTTTGAGCTAAATATCTGGGGTCCCCCAAAACAAAGGGCTGTTCAGTGTATTCAGTGAATTCAACATTCACTGACTCTAAAAGAACCTTTTGGTGACTAGTTCAGATGGAGACCTCTACAAAAAACTTATGAATAATTTAGGCTGGATATCATCCTTTGGAATATCTAGTTCAAAACCCTGTTCCAAGCAAGGCCAAGCAGCTTGGGTTACCCAATGGCCTTTTCCAGTCAAACTTCTAGTATTTCCAGGATGGAGACTCTACAGTCTCTCTGGTTGACCTGTTCCAGTGTTTGACTATTCCCAAAATGAAGTATATTTTTCCACTCCAGTTACCTTATCTGAACCTCTCTTGTCACTACTTTATTTTGCTGCTTGTTGTTCATTTGCTGCATGAAGGAAATTTGGGATCTACATCCTCCCCTGAAGTAGTTTCAGGTAGTAATAAGATCTCCTTTCACCCTTTGTCTGAACAAACCTTCTTTACCAGTTTCCCCTTGTTCATCCTGTGGTCCAGCTCCCCCAAGCATCTTGGCTGACCCACACCAGTATGCCAGTGTCTTTTTTGAAAGGAGACCCCCATATATGACACACTAGCTGTGTTTGTCATTCAGCCCATAAGCAGAAGTACGTTGGTAGTGTGCCTGAGTCTTCCCAGGGTTACTCATATTCATTAAGGACTAGACAGCAGAAGATATGACCAGTTCCAGGTGTCTTATCCTGTCCTTCTGGTCCTTGGCAACAAACGGCAGCTTCTGTTGACAGTGTCATCAGAAAGACCAAATACCTTTATCAATGTGTTTATGATAATTTGATGTGGTATTGCTAGTCACTTTAACATAGACTCAATATCACTTGCCCCCTCTGATATGAGTTAAAACATGAAGGAATTGAAGTTAATGGATGGTCTAAGCACCATTCATCACTGATCAGCAGATGCCACAGGATGTGTCAGAAGCAGTTTCCTTCACATCATGAAAGACAGGGAAGAGAAAGTTCATGCTTTAAATTTCCAATTCAATATACTTAAAAGCCACGTTAGAAAAGAAGAAATAGATGGTTTCTTTCTCAGATTGGAACCTCAATGCAGAACAAAATAATTTGATTTCCTATTTGAAGATAGAGCCCACCGAGTTATTTGGTAATTAAGACACGTTTGCTGCTTTTCCTTTACTTTCGGGGATGCGTTAAGTGTGTGAGTAGGTATACGGTCTTAAATCAATCTAGTGATTAAAGGAGTTGTCAAAGCTTTGGCCGTGCTCTGTTCCTGAACCACCATATCCAGGAGGTGACAGCCTGGCTCTGCTGACGTCAATCAATGCTTTTTCAGTGGCTTCAAAGGAGTAGGCAGCTGCTCTAACATGTACTTGGAGAGGGAGGAATGCTTGTCTGTTCCCCAGTGGGACATGTTCATATTGCTCTTTCAACTGCTCTGAAGTACCCAGGCTGCTTGTTTATCCCAAGCTTGACTAACTCTCATCCTCAGTAACTGGTCCAGGAGAACTAATGGTGTTTTTCACATAGCCCATCTGCCAAACTCTCCTTTTCTGATGAGTGAAGGTCTTCTTCTCTGGGTGATTAAAAAAACAAAGAGAGACTAGAAGAAAAACCAGTGACAAGATGAAAGGTCAAGATGATGGAGGATATTCTTGCTGATGAAATATCTTTATAATTAACCATTTGTATGCTATCGACTTCTGTCTTGAGGGGGAAAATAGTCAGGCCCTGGACAGGTCCTACCTTGATATGGATATCAAAGCATTTCACCTCCTGTTTGCTCTGGTAGTAACCCTGGGCGGAAGTAAAGATTATTTTCTATAGTTCAGAGCCATGGTGTCCATGAGACCAGGGCACTTCAACAACCACCCTGCTGCTAAGGCAGTAATTCCATGGCCAATGTCCATGCCTGTCTGCATCTACTCCTGACTCAGTTTTAGGAAGACTGCAATCTAAGATCAGTGTGAAACAGTTCATAGATCATCCAGCTAAGCCTAAACAGGCTGATAAAATCACCCAGGGTTCTGAGAAATGTGTCTCAAGGATGTTGGTGACATCACATCTGAAACTGCAACATAGATGTGCCAAGGTGGAAAGTCTGGTCACTTTGAATACAGCTCCAGTCTGATGGGGTTGAGAAGCTTCCAGTGCCTGACCAGTAGTAAACGTCGAGGTCTCTGTTTAGCACTGAGCTGATACTGTGGATCTCCCATGTATAATGAAATGCCACATTTCTACTTCTTGGTTTCCCTCCCTGGGAAGACCGAAGTATTTTCTTCCAACAGTTTAAGGCATGTCTTAGGACACAAGCTCCAAGGAATGAGTTTTGAGTGAGAAGCAGTATCTGAGAAGATGAAGGGTCCTGTGCACTGAGGAACCAGTTACTTTGCTCCAATGAAATTGAAATAGGTTTTCTTTCTTGATGCTGTCTGCATCCACAAAGCAGAAAGGCTGGAAATACAGGCTGAAATTATTTGTGCTTATATAATCAAGCTGCATCTATGCAAAATTGCTTCTTAATGACTCATCAAACTGCTCTGTTTGTCTTCTCCCGCTGACCAGCTGACTGAGAGCAGTTGTTAGACCTCAGATTCCTCCCAGGCAGCCTCTATAAACCTTTTAGTTTTATTAGCTGTTTATAAATTATATCAAAATACATCAGGCACCCATGGTTGTGAAATACCAGCAATTGCAACATGTAATAAATAACAGAGCATGGGATGAAAACATATATCTGTTTTAAAGTGCACCTGAGGTATATAATAGTCATTGCATAATATGTTTTGACTTAATAAGAAGATGCACTTTGCGTAAAGATAGTGCTTGAACTAGCTTTCACTGACTGATTTATTAAATGTAAATGTTTACACATCCTGTTTATATCTCGGGGCTAGTATGAATAATGTCAAAACAGCCTTGCGGGGAATGCATTTCAATGGGTAAGGTAAAATCCTCCTCTAACTTCCAGTGACGTGAAACCGACACATTTCTCCTTACTGTGCTAGAATTGCAATGAGTTGTCTTTGCTACCAGAACAGTGCTTAACACAGGCAAAACAGTTGCAAACAAGCTCAAAATGCACGCTTCTTTTCATTTTACAGACAAAATAATTAGATATTTGAACAGCTAACACAGGGAGATGATAGTTTCCCTATCATTTGATTTCATCAAGATGCAACGACCTAAACCCTCCCCAAAAAATGAAAGAAAATAAAAATACTTTGTCACTGTAAAATGAGATGTTTGGGCATGATTGTGTCATCCCTTATATAGATACATACAGAGAGAAAGAGAGAGAGAGAAAGACACAGAGAGAATTCTGAGAGGATCAAAGGAGAATAAACTAATCATTCTTGCTAACCCTGAAATCTTTGACCCTAGAGTGGACAAAGGACCTAACAATCTCATGGAAAAGACTTGCTCTAGGTTAATTTCTTCTGCAGACTTTTGAATGGATGGAGTCCCAAGTCCTCGGGAGAGATTCTCACTGATTTTGACATGTTTTAACTTGAATTCAGTGTCACTAAGTGGGGATTCAGAGTAGATTCACTTCTATTTATTGATCTTTTCGAAATTGTGTACTTGTCTACATATTTGGGGCATGCCTTAGTACTTATATGATACCTTCCATTTCAGATTACTCTACAGTTATGAATTAATGTCTCCTTTGAGGTACATACCATGTTGTTAGTTCTGCAGCATTCCTCACTTTTATGTGTTAATTTGGTGCATACCTTCTATTCTCATGTAGTTGTCAAGATTGGAGGTTAAAGACATGCTGGTGGATGCTAATTAGAATACATATGACCCAGAATCTATCAGCCCCTATCCCGACAGCTTCATTTTAAATGATTTCTTTTAAGAATTGGCTAACTTTCAGTACTTATTTGAAATTCCTGAGATACTTGGATTATTACTTGAACTGGTAAAACAGACATCTCTGCCAAATTTTAAACTTCAGAATTATTTGGGTTTTTCCTAATTTTGTGGAGCATAATTCCATAATCCTATTTTTTTTTCTCTGCATGGTCAATTAATTTAAAACTCCCCATTTTGTCACTTCTCTTTCTTTTTCCCTTTTTTTTTTTATTTTGGTGTTTTTAGGGAAGTTGCACTGTCAGAATTACCAGCTGTCTAAGCAGCCTCTTACATGCCCACTTCTCTCTCTGTGTGAATACTATTCTTACTCTGCCTAGTGTAATGCATCTCATTGAGTTTTACTATTATTCTATCCTTTTCCTGATTTTTGAAAAATAAAACTCTTCTTCCTCAGGATTGTAAAGGATATTCAGCTAAACCTCAGATAGCTGCTCTTAAGAAATGTCAGGAAAAATCGTAAATAGAATGAATTTCTTTCTGGGTAGGTCTCCAAGGTCTCAGTTCTGCCTTGAAGAAGAGACAGATGAGCACTGGATGGAGCAATAGATAAAACCTGCAGGACTGTCACAGTGCACAAAGATATCAGAGCTGGCTTAAACCAGCCATGCAGCACAAAGCTAATAGTATCTGCAAAATCCCACGAGAAGGATAAATTAGCTCATGGTTCGTTCCATCCTGGCTCAGTTAATACTCTGATACTTGAGTTAATGAATTTAAAATAAACTTGAATACATCTCGAATGATCTGGGATTTGTGGGCCCAGTTCCACTCTTTAGCTCTCTGGAAGACATCCTGTGTAAACAAGCACCTCTCTGTGTTTCGATTTTCCCTCTGTAAATGGTTCTACTGGTACTTTTTTCAATACAGGACTGTGAGAATAAACTGTATATCAGCAGTGTGCTTGGGTACTCAATAAAGAGCAGATAATGCCTCAAGATAAAGAGGTAAACAACTAGTTTCATAAGTGAATCAGAGACATGGATCAACCAAGCCATAGTGGACAACTGGTGTAAAGCTCATACTTGGCAGCCAGTGAACAAAATGGATATTTACTTGATGTCCTTATGTGTTTTCTTAAGCCTTCAGCAATGCCTAAATGTTTTGGAAATATGTATGGCCTCTAAAAGTATAGTGGCACACTGACATACTCCTCTCCTGCCCCTCCAGTGACTACACAGTAATTAAAGGTCACAAACGATGTTCCCACATATGGGTCATTAGATTGCAACTATTAAAAAACAGAGAGAGAAGTGAGACTTTATGGGAGAGGATAGGTGAAAAAAACAAAACAAACAAACAAACAAAAGCCACCAACCCCACCAAAACCCAAACAACAAAATGAAAAAACACAACACAATTTCATAGAATCATACAATTGTTTAGGTTAAGATTGCCAAGTCCAACAGTTAACCCAGCACAGTCTAAGAGGCAGTTGACTTCTCTTTCAAAGTTGTCTCATGTCCTTTCTGAGGTGGGACATCAACCAAAAGTGACAGGAAGACCCCAACTTCTCTAAGACTCAAGCTGCACCTTCTCCTTTCTGAAACCAACCTCTCCCTCCTGGGCTGGGATAGAGCTGTAGTAAGTAGCATTAATAGTGGTTAGAGTCAGAGAATGGTTCAGGTTGGCAGACCTCCAGGCCATCTTGTCCAACTCTGCTGCTCAGATAGGGCCATCTAAGGCAGGTTGTCCAGGATAATGTGCTGATAGATGGCTGTTGAATAGCTCCAGCACCAGTGCTGTACCCGGTCTTGGCCTGGGCAGGACCTCCCAGGGACAAAAAGAAGGAAAGATGCAGCTTGTTTTTCTAAATTACCTCTTGGACAATAGTCCTTCACCTCTTCTTTCTGGGCTGTACTACAGTCTGAGTTGTTCAACCTGCAGAGAGCCATTTTCCCCAACCCTTGTAGTGGAAACACAGGACCATGAACTAGCTGCTGCCTTTGCACTGGGAAGACCTTCCTTTTTAAACCAAGGGTTATGATTCTGAAGTCTGATGTTTGGATTAAACTCTCTTCCAGAAACCCTGGCAAAGAAGCACAGAACATCAGCATCTTACTTAAAAGGCAAGCTGTGGTGGAAAGGGGCATTCTGATTGGAGATTCTGATAGGTGGATGTTTCAAATTAGAACCAAAGAAAGTGCACGAAACAATAAAAGAACAGTGGGAGACAGAGTCAGATAACAGGAAAAAATACCACGGAATTTGAAAAAAAACCACAAAAACAACCACAAAAAACACCATCTATGTCATCTGCTGTTGCTCTAAGCTGGTTGCTCTAAGCTGTTGCTCTAAGCTGGTATCAAAACATCTTTCACCCTTATTAGGCTGTTGACAGACTCCGTGCTGTCTTGCTGGAATAGATCAGTGTTTGAGTTAATGGTGCCAATTAGCTACTGTTTACAGCCTGCTTGGGCACAGATCTGTCTGGGAGGAAAGCAGACGTGGTGGGTGCTAGTGACACAAAACACCCTGGTTTTTACATTCCTGACAGTTGCACAGGGGGAAGCTATCTCAGTTATGTTCATTTCTGCCAAGACTGATGTCAACTTACAATTAAAAAGAAGGATTTTGTTGAGCCTGCAGTAATTCTGGACTCTGAAGGAGACACAGGTAGGTCAACCAAGGACCCTGAACTATAGACTTTTTTTTTCCTTGGACACAGGAAAATTCAAAAGTGCTTTTTAGAAAGTGTGTGTAGAAACAGTGATCATCCTCCTCCCCCCTTCAACTTCCACCTTCATGTTGCATTGCAGACAGGCCATGCCATGTGTCAGATGTTCCATGGAATGAAACAGAGGTCTTTGTCCTCTGGAATGCACAGTTTCTGCAGCAGTGACACTAAAACAATACGTTGTTATCAGCAACATTACCAGCAGAATTATTTCTTCAGTATTTCTTGGTAGATTTACGCATCTGGAATGCCTATGCCTAAAGCTTAGTCTGTGTAGTTCCATTTGGACAAAATGTATATCTCCTGTTATTTTCTTGTGTTGGGGTGATGTCTTGGAAACCCTGCAGCAAATCCAATAACCACGGAGAATAAAGTAAGAAAGTAGAAAGAGAAAAAGATTGTTATCCTAGTTCCCTGAGCTGCCTGCATGGTACCACCCAGTCTCTGGGTGTGTCTGAAGTGCCATGGAAATGGAATGTGGAAGAAAGAGCTCTCAGTAGAATATATCAGAATGCCCAAACCTTTCCCAGAGCCTCCCCTGACAGGTACCCTAGTATATTAGTATATATTTTTTTTTTTGACCATGGGTCTCTCACAAGTCCCTCAAAACCATATTTCACAAAGAGACATCATTTTGTTCCATCACCATCATCATCAAAGCATGTAAGATGCCCGGATTTCATTCTCTGTCTCCATTCCAGCATCTGGGAATCTAAAAGACTTCTGTTAGTGGCTCAGGACACCCTCCTCCTCCTCTTTCCCCACAAGAGACCTGGGGGACTCTACCCACACCATTTCGGGAACTCTTACTCGTATATATGTGTGTCTGACTTCACCACAACAACTTCTAAGACATTACTCTGACATCCTGGAGTCCAGCACAAGGCCTGAAAAGAAAAGGGCTCCTGGTTCAATGGGTTATGGACACCTGGTATGAGTCACCTTGCTCCCAGAGGCCTGTTGTGGAGGTCCTGAAGGGACTTCCCATTCACCAACAACAGAAAACAAAGGAATAGTATGGGAGGAAAGGTCTTATTCCAGTTTCTCACAGGCTTTATGATAGTGTAACCAAATTCATAGAATCATGCAATACCAGGTTGGAAGGAACCTCGAGGATCACCTGGTCCAACATGGCTAGTTCTTTAGTTTTATTAGAATTATCCATATTTTTCACCAAGAGTGAGACCAAAGATCAGGTCCTGACCTCTGAAGTAAGTTTATAGAAGATCTTTCAGGCTGCAGGAATGACCTCTCTCTACTTCTGTAGTTTTCCTATGTTTTGTCGAGACATGCTGCAGTCCCCTCAGGTTTTCTATGTGTGGACCCATGCCTGTTTGCATGACTGAGGACACAGCAAAACCTTGGAAAACATTGTCACAGAATCACAGAATGGTAGGGTTTGGAAGGGACCTCTGGAGATCATCCAGTCCAACACCCCTGCTCCAGCAGGGTCATCCACAGCACATTGCCCAAGATCACATTGTCAGGTGGGTTTGGAATCTCTCCAGAGGAGACTCCACAGCCTCTCTGGGCAGCCTGGGCCAGGATCTGACACACTCACAGGAAAAAAAATTTTCCTGATGTTCTGATGGACCCTCTTGGCTTCTAGTTTGTGCCTGTTGCCCCTTGTCCTGTCTCTGGGCACCACTGACAAGAGCCTGGCCACATCCTCTTGATACTTACCCTTTAGATATTGATGACCATTGAGAAGATCCTGTCTCAGTCTTTACCTCTCCAGGACAAACAGTGCCAAGGCTCTCAGCTTTTTCTTATCACAGAGATGCTCCAGTCCCCTCAGCATCTTTGTATCCTACACTGGACTCTCTCCAGTAGTTCCTTGTCTCTCTTGAACTGGGGAGCCCAGAAATGGATGCAGTACTCCAGATACACCCTCACTAGAGCGGAGTAGAGGGGGAGGAGAACCAACCCAGACCTGCTGGAGACACTCTCATTTATGCACTGCAAGACACCATTGCTACCAAAGCATACTGCTAGCTCATAGATAATTTGCTGTCCCCCAGGACTCCCAGGTCCTTCTCTGCAGAGCTGCTACCTCAGGTCACCTCCTCACCAGTACTGGTGCAGGGTGTTATTCCTCCTCAGGGGCAGGACCCAACATTTGCCCTCATGAGGTTCCCCTCTGCTCAACTATCCATCCTGTCCAGGTCTTGCTGACTGACAGCACAGCTCTGGTGTGTCACCCACTCCTCCTAGTTTTGTGACATCAGCAAAATTGCCAAGGTTCCCCTCTGTCCCTTCATCCAGGTCACTGACAAATATGTCACCTTCTAGAAGAAGAGGCAACAGCCAGCATCACCTCAACCATTTGCTGGCTATGGTGGAAGAGCGTGCCACCCCTGTCACACCTGGACAACCAACCCTCACTGAGATGTGGGTCTGTGGCTTAGTGCTGAATGTCTGTCACTCCCCTTTTCTCTCTCTCTCTCTCTCAGGCTTGAATTAAGTTGTGGTTGATTTCCTTTTCACCCACTTCTACTTGTTTATCTGTAAAGCTGTCTAAGTGGAACTGCTCAAAGACAAAAATCTGGAGGTTGCATGCAAAGTGAATTGTGCTTCTTGAAGAAATGGAGCGATAAGGTAGAAGCAGGGAAAAGCAAATGCTTAACAGTTGGGGTTTTTTATGGTTTATAAGAGGAAAAAAAAAAAAGCAAACTCAATTTCCTGATACACAGGCTGTATTGGGACTATTCATATGCTTCCAGTGAACAAAAATTGGAGGAAACACAGTGAGGTGGATTGGACCAAAGCACTGTAATTTTCTGTAAGCTTCAGGGCTGATCACAGACTGCTTGATACCAGAAGAAAATCCTGCCTACATGACCAGTGCAGAAGGTCACCAAGTATTCTATGTCTTCTATTCTCATGTAACCAACTGCAGCCCAAAGTTTAGAGAAAGAGATGGCCAGAAAGTAAGATGGGAGGAGGGAGGTGCTGGCAGGTTCAGGTGGTGCTTCTGATCTTCCCACAGTGGTGAAATGGAAGCCAGACAGACCGGGGACAATTGCAACTACCAGCAAAGTCAATTTTTGGCTGCCATTCCTGTTCAGAGACTCCTCCTTCCCTGTTCTCCTGGTAATTACCCCCTGCACAAGTATCCCACTGCCAGTGTCTTATTTGCCTATTGAACGCTGTCTGCCTATCTCCTTTTGTTTTCCTTCCCCAGTTTCCACTGTATCTCTTTCCCTCATTTATCCTCGGCAGCTTTTGTTTGAATTAAATCTCTTTTATTTGCTCTCTGGGGGAGGCAGGCGGTTCAAGCTCCGTTTGCCTTACAGCAGAGGCATAACAAGATGGGATGTGTTACACCAGTGGTATTTTATCCGTCAGCACTATTAACTTAGAAGCAGAGTTCTTTGATTTTCATTCTTGCCATGTTTCCCCTTCATCGTATAACTAGTTCTTTGATTTTCACTACATCACTAACTCAATTTTTAGATATTGCCCCCCCTCCCCCACCAATATTATACGGCCTCTATAAAAGATATTTATACTGTAATTATTACTAGGCCCTGGTATAACTCCTAAGAAGATTAAACATCAAAACTATTTTACATAGCACTGCTTCTGTGAACAGCTATGAGCGAAAGTTCATAAGAAACTGCACTAGGAGCTTTACATAATCTCAAATCATATGGCTTTTTACATAGACTAAGGTGCATGTACACACCTGCCAACACATCCAGGTGGATCCACCAGACAAGTGCAATCATGGTGACATGTGTATGGAAGGGAAAGTGAGCGTGCAACTCACTGGCACAAAAAGCCCCAGACCTCTTTGTGAAGTTTTCTGGCATAGCTTTGCAGGTGAGAAGTGGCAAGGAGCTGCAATGTGCACTGAAAAGTCTATTCAGGCAGATGCCATCAAATACAGTTTCTAACCAGGATGAGAAACCTTTCCTCATACCAGCTGCATTTCCACTAGAGGGCTGGAAAAGCAAAGCTTGCACGGAGTCACATAAAAAAACCCCAAACCAAACAGTTTGCATAACTGCAGGAGCACAAGGAGTAAATGAGGTTTCTAAGTACTTACTTTATTTCTTAAAATGTCATCCAGAAGCCTTTGCTGTGTGTGCCCAAGATGGCATTGCAGGCAGAATTTATATGGCATAAAGCAGAGGCTGTGGCATGTTGGAAATTAGAAAAAAAAAGCATTTGCGTGAGGTAGTGTCTCATAGGCCAGAAATAAGGTAACATCTTATTTTAGACACATCTCTCATTCCCAGCCATCCAGCCATCCATCCATGCATCTACTCATGTCCTCCAAAGCTTTTATTCTATCAACTTACCTATTAATATTTCTAATTATTTAAACAAAATTAGTTCCTAACCATCTGTTTTCCTGCCTGCTCTTTCCACTGGGATTTGACTCCAAAGCTGGTGTTGCCGTTGTTCTCCTACCAAGCTTTCTGCATGAAGAACAGCCTTTGGGTACATTTGAAGCATTTGCTGGGGTTTTTTTAAGGAAGGTTGCAGATAAGCAAATCTTGGTTCTGACTAGCCTTGACCACCTCTTTGAATGTAAATGGATTTGAAGCAATGCTTCGGCTTCAGGCGGGGGCTGTGTCTGACCTTACATTTGAGGACTAGGGAGGCTGTTTATCTCCTAAGGGCTCTGGAGAAGATATCACCAGGAGCTACTCAGAGAGTGTATTTCTGAGAGGTCAAAGGGACATGAGAGCAGACAGTGTTCTCATACCATGTTTCCTCATTTTTAGGATTAAAGTAGTATTTTTATGAGGGCCACTCTCTTCACTGTTAAAACCGAGCTGTGCAGAGAGAAACCCTGTTTACCAGTGAGAAATAAAGAAGCGTTGCTAATGAATTGCTGCTCTATGATTCCTGTTCCCTTAAGCCTTGCAGTTAATGATGATATTAACTGTTACTGTTTTATTATGCTGACATTTAGAGTACTCCAAAATTGGCACAATGTGCAAAATGGGAGAATTAAACACAGAAAAGCTAATGAGTGATGGCTGGGCAAGGAAGGGGGATCACCCTTTGCTGACAAGAGAGACCAGCTGAACTTTTTTGCTATTTGTCTGTGATATACATCTTGTCAGAACTGGTAAGTTTTAAGTAGAAATGTTACCGTAGTGGAAGGAAAGGGTAGAGAAGAAGGAAATGCCATTTACATTAAAAAAAAAAAAAAAGGAAAGAATTCTAACTGAATACATCTATGGACAAGCACTAAATATTCCTCTTTAGGAATCACACAGTTCAAATTGGTCTATAAGAAATGCAGAATGTACTTTTTTTTTTTTTCCCCCCACTTCAAAGTAATTACTTTGATGAACAGGAACAAAGTGGCAGAGAAAAAGTTTAACCATAGCAAGTAATAAAAAAAGCCTCCTGAAGCTTTTGAAACATTATGACTTTGATTTCAATTTAGCTGCTCACTTGCAGACTCTCTGCTGGTGAAATGTGTCTGCAAATCCTGGCAGAGGTGCCTGATTCTCACCTGATACCGGCAGATGGCAGAGGAACACGGTCTGCCAGTCTGGGATGTGAAGGTAGTGTAATCACTCTTCTTTGGCAGCTGTGAGGCACAGCCTGTTGGGGAAAGTGGGAACTATTCAGGTGTTGGAAGCAGGAATCAGCTCCAAAACCAACATACATGTCCACAATTTGCACAGCAGGTAGCTCATGGTTCCCCTGTAACAGACACCTGCAATACCAGGCAATTTTCTCCTGGCTGTCGGAGCCATTTTTCCAGTGGGTGGGCAGATGTTTCTACCATAGCTTGAAAGATCCCCTGCTCCAATGCTTCAGCTTTGAAATGGTCTTGTGTTCGAGATGTCACAGAAGAATGTATTTCCAGTGAGATGCACAAAAACAAATCTCTTTTCCAAAGAAGAGTTCAAAACTCCTGTTTCCTACTTTCACATAAAATTTGACTTAGCAAAGGTGAGCAGTCTTGCATCAGGTGGTTAGAAAATACTATCACTGCAAGAAAGTGTGGGCATGGGTGGCTGTACTCTGCCATACCAGAAGGAAGATGGATATCTTTGTTGAAGTAGGTGGGTTTGGAACACTAGCTAAGCCAAATTAATTTATATTAACTGAAATCATTAACAAATGAAGCCCCACCAGCAGGAGATAGATCACCTGTCTAGTTGTTCTCTGGATTAGAGTTGGAGACTTCTCTACAGCTACTGGAGGTGAGTTTCTCCACAGGATTCAAAACCTTCCCCACTGCCATCACAGGCAGATCCAGCCTCAGAATGCAGACAGATAATTTAGAGGCTTGATGATATAAATGCTTCCCATATGCCATTATCCCTGTTTCTAAGACAGGGAAACAAGTGAAGAAAGCAACACGTAGCATCTTGGGGGTTGAAAGGTAAAGCTGTACCTCTGCATCTCTTCTGCCTTTCTTTCCTCTGCTTTTCCTCTTGGTTTTGCCCTTCTGTACTCAGACAGACACAAAAAAGCAAGCAAGCAAGATTAAAAAAATGTTTCATGCTTCCTTGCAAACCTCTCTGCCTCATCTCAACCTCCCCTAGGCTGTGAAAATTCAGGCTGACATGGATATCTGCTGACATCTCCATCCTTGGTTTCTAGATGCAGTCATTCTGCTTTCAGTTGTTCTGCTTCTCCTGGTTGAGTTGTCTCTAGAAGCTTATGTCTGGTTTCTGTTCCATGGCGATAATTCATGTTCTCAGTGTCCTAGGCAGGTATGTGTGAAATCCACACATAACTTCGTGTCACCACTGTCACTAAACACATCAAAAAAATGAGCTTTCCGGTGACTGTGTGTTTAGGGAGATTGGTCCTTAATGTGAAAAACTCTGTTTTGGGAAGGTGTATGATGTCAGATAGGAGAAAGAAAGATCAGAAGAGATTGACTTGTTCATCAAATCCTACATTCTGAAATTTGCAGTTAACACCAAGTCCAAAAGGTACTGGAAAGAGCCAGTGTATGAATCAGTTATAGCAAAATATAAAGTTTAACCCTGTGTTTGGGCTGCCCTGAGTTCTCTTTACAATTTTATTCCCATCTCTCATGTGACCTCAGTCTGCTCATTTCCCTTTGCCAGAGTTTCCCTATATGTGAAAATAAATCTTTATGTTTCCATGCTTTCCTTGACTTCCCTTCTTAATGTGTAGCAGTTTCAAAGAGTGATTCATTCTCGTTGCTTCCCAATTAATTACTATGGGAGGTTCAAGCCCTGCACGAGCAGATTCTGGAGGGGGACATACCTATGAGAAGTCCATCTCGCCTTTCAGCGAGATGCTTGTCGTACAGTCAAAGATAGTACTCCTGTGTGGATACTGTCAAAGCCTCCACCAACCACAAGACATTAAGCAGCTCTGCATGACTGCATCCTGAAAGGTCCAGTGAGGAGAGCAAAGCACCCTCAGACAGCAGATGGAGGTGTGTTGGGTCTACTGAAGACAGCCAGAGAAGTATTTAGATGGGTTTAGTGATGTGTGATACGTATCTCTAACATATTCCAGCACTTCTGTAGTGATGTTGCCTTCAGCTTCTTATTCCCTGTTGTCCAGTTGCTTCCAGCTTCCTGCCTTCTCTGATGACTTCCCTTCAGACCCTATTTTGCTCTTCTTGCCTCCCCGTCCTTGCTTCAGTGGAAATGCAATTCACTGTCCCATTATATTTAACAGAATTCAATGCAACTTAATTCAGGTCTGTTTTCAGTGTTTTTTTTTTTCATTCAACTTGCTCTAATTCAATCTATTTGGACTAACTGCAACACAGTTAAATGCAATTCCAGGAATTTCATTAAAAATAATTTGCTGCAGAGGAAATAGTATTTGCTCAAAACAAACAACAATCGATGCAATGTGATTTGGTTAAATGCAATTGCATTCAACAGAAGGAAATTAAATCAAAGCTATGCAGTATATTGCAATTAAAATTCATCTCCGAAAATCAGGTCAAAGTTTAATTAGTGCCAGAGAGGTTTTATTTAGCTTTCTTGAATGTATTTCTGCCTGGAACAAACTAGTAGCCCTTGATATACTTCTCTATAACACTGCCATTGATGCATCATTTTCCTCCCACGTACTGATGTTGAACAAGTCATTTTACACATGTAGACCCATGAGGTTACTTCCAGTTCCACGTTTTTATGCTTTATGATGATTTCTGTCTTGACAGCCTATTGCCCAAAATGATTTTCCTGAGCCGCTGTGAACAGCACAGGACAAAATCAGATTCACTGTGATTAGGACTTGCGAAATCCAACCTGAATGTTCAGGTCAGTGTAAAGCACAGACACTGACTGTCCAGCCGGATATTCAGAGCTTCGCTCCATCACCTTGCTCTGTTCCCTCCTCCTGAAGAACAGAGGTGAGGATAAAAGGGAAGCTATTCGCACATTTTGGAAATGACTCTGTGTTGATGTTGGTCCCCTGTCAGAAGAGCAATTTGCCTCAGAGATTTTCAGCTCAATCACTGCTAGTGCAGAGAAATGTCTTTCCTGCTACTTATGCCTTTGAATTCATTTATAGAAAGCAATGCTTGTGCCCCTACTTGCTAGGGAAAATAACAGGTCTGATGTGTGCTTGCATCACTTGAGGTCCCAGCTGGTGTAGCTCTGGAGATATTAGCCTGGAGTCTGTTCATCAGCAGCTTTAGGAAAGGGACTCATCTCATCTGACTTACATGGAAGTTTCCTTGTGAATGATTTGTCTTATCTTAAATTACTTACAGAAAATAACCTGATATGAGCTGTCTAGAAAAGCTTATTTCTCTCCACTGACTCAGAGGACTACTTGAGGTGTTCGATTAAAGTTACATGCCATACTGGATGCCTGTTTTTCTTTAAGCTTCCATTTACTGTTGGTAGAAAGGTGAAATATCTATACTCTCCAGATTTTATATATATATATTTTATTTTCTTCTCTATCTAGACCAGACTTCAAAAACTAAATTCAGAAACACATTAATGACATGAGAAAAAAACTCTATGACTCTATGCTCTGTATATTATGAAATTATTAGTACAATGTAGTGTACATCTAAAATGAAAAGGGAACACCTGAATGTACCAAAGCAAAAATAATTCCATGCAAAATTGTTTCTTTAAAGTCATTGAAAATAAAGTAGTCCTGCAAAACACATCAATATTGAGCAAACATCAACGTCAGATGGAAATTACTCACATTTTCTTCAATATCTCTACTTAAAGTGCTCTGGTGGAGCAACAACACAAAAAGCATCTTTTCTGAGCATTGTAAGAAAGGCCGCTCTTTCAGGAAAAAGATTTGCCTTACTTTGTGGTAACAAGGGAGAAAGGAACAAAGCAAGTATTGATAGTGCTGTAGAAATGACTTCTCAAATTTACAGACTTTGAAGGAGCCAAAAAGCAAAGAAATCTACACTGCTTGACTTGGACTTATTCAGGCTCAGATGGCATAAAATAAAGGAGTAAAATACATAATGCAGGAGTGGAATCGATGAGGTTTCATTTCTGTTTGTTCTCTGTGATTCCTACAAGTTGGTTTAACTCCTTTTCATCAGCTCAAGAGATTATTCACCTGTGCTGAATGGCAGGAAGTAAAAAGGCAATGAAAGACAGCTACTTTGTGGTGTGACTTTCACAACCTTGCTTTCAAAATGCAAATAATTGCAACGCTTGATACTTCTGGAAAGTCAGCACCATTTTCTTGCAGTCTCTGCCTTGCTGCTGGGAAAAGTGTGGACAGTCAGATGATGTCAGATATCAGACAAGACAACAGTGTCCCATAAGAAATATTCCTGCAAGAGCAAAGCTGTTGTGATAAGAAGGATTTCAGCTGGTCATGGGAAAAGGCTCTACAGAGGCAAACCCATCAACGAGTCTGGGGAGTTCAGGTGAGGTGACACTGTGGAAAAGTGGGAATCAGCAGGAATAGGGACAGGGGTAGAAGAAAGTGTGGATTTTGGGGAAGGTATGGAGGTGGACTTTATGGAGGTGGACTTTATAGTTTCTGTAAAATTTGAAACAGAAAGCTATTTAGTCAGGGAAAGCTGTAGAAGAAAGTGAATTCAGCTCTATTTTCAGTTAGGAAATGTGATTTTCAATGACTCAGATGGAAAGGAAAATTGCAAATTACATTTGCAGTTTGTTTCTTTTAGTTTTATTTCCTTCATGTAGCAATATATATGCTTCCTCTTTCTTCCCATTCTTGAATGAAAACTTACAAAGCTGGGACTTGGATTAAACTCCATAGCTTGTCTTTCAGAAAATGTAGGTGTGGGAGACAAAAAAAAAAAAAAAGTAATTCCTGAAAGGATTTTTACAAAGGCTTTGAAAATTAGCTTTTCTTTTTTTTTTTTTTTTTCCCAGAATTCTACAATCATTTTGCTTTGCAGGTTTTCAATTCGGGTTTGAGCTCACCACATCCAAATCAAATACTGAAAAAAAGAAAAATGAAAAGGCTCAGCTTCCTAGACTTTCTGGGCAAATTGACGCTGAAAGAAGCAAGTCTGGGTCAGATGGTTCTCATTAGGTTTCCAAATTAGTGAGCACAGCAATATGTCAACCCAAATGAAATAAAATTAAAATGTGCTGGTATCATTAAATTCTCACATGTTAGGAAAAGTGTTTTTCATGGAGAGTATCAAAATATTAATGACAATTAGATAGACTCAGATTTTTGGCAACCAAATCTAACAAGTTAACAGGGTTTTGAAAGTTTCCCTCGTATCTTTTAGCTGTGTAGTACATGTATGATAAGGTGGGGGAAAATGTTCTCTACTGATGAAGACTCACCCACTTTATGGGTCAGATCAAGAATGTAAATCACATAATTCCTCCCCATAACCGAATCGCACATTTCTTTTGGTTTGACACGTGTAATCAATGTAACTCATTTTCTGTTAGAAAGCTGTTAACATTTGACTACTTATAATGAGCTGTGAGGTACTGAGCGAGCTGTGGTAGCTACAGAAATGATTAATTATGGAAGGAGACAAATTTGTAGTAATTTCTTACTAGGTGGCCTCAGGGTTACCTTGGACAGCATTCCTGTTGTACAAGGCTGGAACCAGAAGTAAGGCCCAACCACACAGAACAGGAATGAGCTTAAAGAGAGATGGTTTCAGAAAACACCATCAAACATAGTCCAGGGAGTTGCAGTCAGCCTGATTGGGTAAGAGATACCTTTTGATTTAGGGTTTTGTGGGTTATCCCTACTCATCTAGATCCAGTTCTTGTCTTTGGAGAGTCCAGGATGGTCACTTCTCCCCACTGTAGAGCAAGGCTGAACCCATGGAGGAGTTTAGAGCAGATAGCCTATTATGAAGGAGAGCTTCTGCAAGACTGGTGGTGCTGCAGATCAGCAAAGCTATTGCATAGGTCTAGCACACACCTTGTATGTGATTGCAGTAGGAAGCAAGTCTCACCCTTGGGCAGTGTTCTTCGGAGCAGCACATTTCTGTCCACCACATGGACAACAGGGGAGAAAGGAGCTGGTTGTGCAGGAGGTAGTTGGCTTAAAGTGCATTCTGCATCAGGGAGAGAAAAAATTTTACTTGGAACAATCTAATCCCACTTTCACAGCTGCTTCCACCTTCATCACAGTAGCCTGTCCTAGCCTGTGTTTAATGTGTGCAGAGAAAGTAGACTATGTGCCAAACTTCAGGACCTCGAGGATTCCTGATTTTATGAGGTTCCTCCTTCACTCAGGTGCAATGCAGCCCCATGGTGACTTTTCCTGGTAACTTGTCCAAAATAACTTACAAAGACATTGTGGCACTTCAGTATTTTCCTTTTAACTTATCCTTTACTGTGTACTTACACAACAGCAGGTAACGTGTGCTTCTTGGGTTTTCCCCTCTCAGATTAGAGCCAGAAGTTCGGATTCACGGAAGTATTTCCTAGACAAAATATTTCAAGGGGAATTTAGCTCCTTAAATAGGAAGTAGGTGTGAAAATACTTTTCTGAATTTCTGAGACTAATATATCACAGCCCAAAATGATTTATGAAGACAACAGAGTCTGGATAATTGAGAAGATAGCTGGTCCTTTACTTTTCTGTGTGTAACTTCCTGGCAGAGACTCATTCCTTCTCCTGCCCTAAACTTTATTTTTTTTTCTAGCCTTGTTTTTAAGATCTCCCCAGCACTCCAGCTATTGCTTCTTTCAAAAATCTACAGGCTAAACTCAGTACAGGGACTTCAGAGGGATGCAGCTTCCTTTACAGAACTTGCTTGTTAGTTACTCACCATTTTGGTTATGAAATATAAGGTTTTGGACAATCACTGAATATCCCTAATTCACTAACTACAGCATAGACAATTCTAGCACTGTTTTGGTAACACCCATCAATGTCAATGAAACATGAACACCACAGGAGAATAATGAGTTCATGTATTTATCGCATAGTGTTCCACCATCTCAAGGTTTAAGGCTGTGCTGGCCACTAGATGAATGACAGACACTGTGTATTAACCCCTTTTACTTCCCAAAGGGGAAGAGAAACGGAATAAGGGAGAGAGACTTACAGACTGGGAAAGAAAACTAAACAGCTTTAATGAAAATAATAAAATTAAATATATACAGATATGTAAAAAGGTAGTGTTGAACCCAACCATCCTGATGGCAGTTGCATCACTATTACCACTGATGCTGTGGAACAGGCAGTGGGGAAGTCCCAGACTGGACTCAGCAGCAGATGGGAACCGGATTCAGCCAGTAGGTTCTGGAAGTGACTTCAGGAGCACAGGGAATGGGATCAAAGGCAGAACAGAGTCCTCCTTGGATGCCAGACATTGACTAAGAGGCTTGACCCTTGTGATCCCTCAGCTTTATACTGAATATGATGTATATGGGATGGAATCCCTCGTTGATTGGTTTAGGCTCACATGTACCTGTCTGCTTCTGCTGTAACTGGTGTGACCTGTTGCGTTACATCACCCTAATGTGGTGCACAAGATTTATCAGTGACCGTGGTCTGCACAGGAGCAAGGATAAGCAAAAACCTTTCTGCACACACCAACCCTTGGTAGTAACTCTAAACATGGAGCGAGATCCCTGCTGGAAGCAGAGACTGTCTGTGAAAATCTGCTGTTAACTTCAGACAGTGCAGGGAGTTAGAAGACACTGAGCTGAAAAGTAAAATGACTGAAAAGAATTAGTTCTGTTCTAACTCAGACTAGGACACCCAATGTTGGAGATCATCCAGTTTATTTCACAGGGTCTTCTTTGTAAAACAAGACAGAATTTACTGCTTTGTGAAGACTGAAGCTCATGATGGGTACTTAGAGGTAAAACCTTGAGGAGACCCTTCTATGACTGTGATCCAGGTGCACATCATCCACAGAACACATCTCTCATCCTTGCTTTAGAGTCTGGTGGTTGGGACATCTCAGAACATTTCTCCTTCAGTCCTCATTTCCATTGGATGTGCATATAGACACTACCCTGTATCAGTGCTATAATGACAAACTTCAGGTGCAGAGCCATAACCTGGTGACTTAAACTGAATACTGCCAGTAAAAGGCCATTTGATCTGCTTAGACAATTCATCCATAATCTTTGTGATTATTGGGGCCTCAGGGAGACTGAGATACAAGGACAGTGGTTTAGAGGACAGCTGCACGATTAAAGTTCTCATTCATCTCTCATCATCTTTAACACAGAAAAGGCTCTGTCAGAGGTCAGAGACTTCATGTCTCATCAGGCACCTTGATGGGTGCAGGCAGAGCAGAGAAGGCTGCAGCATGCATACTCAAGAGGAGAGGGCAATCGCAGCTTTCTCTGTTCTCAGCAAATTAAGGGGTACTGTTGAAAACTGAATGCTGTTAAAAGAGGAGCTTACTTCAAGCACACTGTGAGAGAGAAAACCATCCCAGATTTGGTTTCAGACCTAAAAAGAGGAAAAACAACTTCTGAGAAACTTGTCTGACCTACATAGTTCAGAGTATGAAATTTTGACTCAGTAATATCCAGAAGAAGTAGCCCAGTTATTTCTGCATAAACTAGATAGAAAACTTTTCTGTTTTTAATGGAGAAATGGATAATCTTCTGATAAAGAACAATTTATCATGTGCACTGGATGTCTCTTCTGAAGGTTGTTTTCAATTAATGATTAAAAATGTACACCTTGGCTTCACTTCTAATTTCACTGACTTAGATTTCCAGTCACTGGAACTTGCTATGCCCTTTTTTAGCTTGACTCATGAGCAAATATCTGATAAGCAATTAAAATTTCTAATCTGGACATCTGCTAAGCTCCATTTCACTTCACTAAAGGAATCATGCTCCTGATTGTCTGTTACTGAAGTGCTTCTTTCAACTTCAGATCAATCTACCATCATATCTGTGAGCTTCATTTTTGTTACATTTTTTGGGGGAAGACAACTCTTTATAACTTTTCTATGACGATGTTTTCAATTCCATAAGATGTCCTGATTTTTCTTTTTCTTTTTCTTTTTCTTTTTCTTTTTCTTTTTCTTTTTCTTTTTCTTTTTTTTTTTTTTAAGGAAAAAATTACACCCTTGGTGAAGAAAAGGAGTTGGAATACTGCTAATTAGTTTTGACCTAGAATAAAAATGCCTAAGATCAATATACTAGGGAATGAGAGGAGCTGAGAGATGTCCTCTTAACTTGAAGACATTTTTTCCCACTTTCCAGCCATTTTCTGAGAAGGATTTATCCTTCTTTTTCTTCTAACCTGACAAATGGTTCCTTTACTGTTTCACCTCTCAAGCATCTGAGATGGTTCCTGTGCTGCCCATAAAAGTGCCACTGTTCAGGTCCCTGAAAAATCTCTCATGTGGATGTGGAAATCACAGAAATTGAACTAACTGTTTTTTTCCTGACATTTATCATATCCTAATCTTATAATATAATATCAGATTTCTTCAGCATTTATGCATGCACAGAACCCCAAGTAATTAAATAGAGTTCAGTATTAAATTGCATCTGCATAATTGTTCTTTTCCTCATGTCTAGTTACATGATGCACTGTACAATTTTCAAGTTTCTTGCCCAGGAAGATATTGTCACGGATATTGCTTGTGAAACTGTGGTTATCATGGGGTGAACTGAGGACAAATTCAAGCCCCTGAGAACAACTTGCTTCAGGATTGCAAGGTTCCTTCTTGGCCTGAATTGAGGTTGTTTGAAGATGTCATTGTGTCATATGAGTTTGATGACTCCAGGCAATAGGATCTTCCTTTCTCATCCGCATCTTGCTGTCTGCCAAACAGATGGAGCTATTTGCTGCACCAGGCTTTCTTTGGCTGTTCAGTGGGGGAGATTCATGGGAGCACTTACTTGGTGCTCCAAAAACATGTTTGTTAAACCACGACAATGGATTTGTCACCACCAAGGGTGGTGGCACCATGGCTAGAGCAGTCGCATTGCTCAGATTAAGCTTTATCACTGGACAAGATTTAATGAAACCATTTTGGAATAACGGAATAGCTAAAGAAAACAGAAGTAGTAAAACATCTTTAAGAAAAAGTAACTCAGGTTTTTGCTGATTATTTGATACTTGCAGTATCTCAGCTATTTCCTGAGTCTGGGTAATTAGCCTGCATGACCAATGAGTATGCCCCCAAGATTTCTTAGATCTGCATCTTCCTCTTCCCCTTGTGAAAGATGATTCTGTTCTGTTCCAAGATCAAGGTGATTTGAGTCCCTCCCACTTCATTCTTTTGTTCAACTGACCCTTCTTCCTATGTGGTGAACACAGGGACATCACACACTAACACACGGGGATGGAGCTCTTTTCCTTTTTGTCCTTTTTAATTAAAATTTCTAGCACATACTTTGCACATTCTCTCCACTTGGTTGGCTTCTACTGTTACAGCTCTCTGACAACACTTGATAAAACTTAACCTTAATATCATGAAAAATATTAACTGCATTTACAGTTTTGCAACTATGCTCTTTCTTTGAGCATCAGACATAGACTAAAGGTGGTTTAAAAAGAGTCAACCTTTCTGCTCTGGAGAACATGAGAAACCTCAATTTTTACAACAGAAAACTTAAAAATGGATATAGGAAAGAAAATCTTTTTCCCTAGAGGGTTGAGGTAGCAGTGCAACAGGGCACCCAGAGATCGTGTGAAATCTCATTTCTTGGAGATCAGGATTTGACTAAACAAAACCATGTCTGACCTGATTTAGCATTGGCAATAGTCATGCTCAAGCTTCTTCAAGTGTATGAAACTGGAAAAGGAGAGTTCATTCTTCCCCATGACTTAGGGGACTTGACATCAGTACTAGCAACTAACGTGCTTGGAAGAGCAGCTCATGGCTGACCAATATGCTTATTTTTATTGTTCTCTCTAGCCATCTACCAGCATCTGTCATGGACCTGGTTTGAAAGGGTTTTGAGAGGCTTTGGGTTCATTCTGTGTGCATTCAACAAAGATTACAATATTCCCTGCTGTAGCTATGATGTGTGACCAATAATCCTGTATTTAGGCCTGTGATCAAAAGGGTTTATTATCAGGAGGAGAAGCTACCAAGATCTGTAGTGTGAAGACAGAGAGATACTTGCAATCTCTTAAGTCTTCAGGGAAGGAAAACAAGGGTTTACATACCAGAGGGTATAACCAAAGCCATTATAGGTGCCTTTGGAGATCGGTGCAAGAACGTCACAGCAGCAGCAGCCACAGAAAATGCAAATATCAGTAGGTGATTACTCTCAGAATAAGAGATTGGTGAAAGATGTTAAGAACTAGAAGACAAGTAAAGGAAATCCATTCCTGGTAGTGAAGAGATGAAAGAAAAAAGATACCTGAAGGATAAGTCTAGATACAGGTATTGTGTGTTTCCTGATCCTTTTAATTACAGCATGGTGAAGTTGCATCTCTTCTCCAACCACTTTTCTCCATTGAAACAAGGAATTATTTTGTCCTCTCACAGTAAGAGGCCGTAGGAGACTGGGGAATGACTTCTGCATGGTAAAGAGCATGACTCTGAAGACAAATATAAGCGCATCAATTGGTGATTGTTGTGATCCAGTATAAGTGAGGAAAGATAAGGCTTGATTTATGTACATCTGGATGTAGTGCTGCTGCTTTGTTGAACAAAGTGGGTCAGATACTGTCCCCTTACATCCTCTGAGGGATTAAGGACTCTTTTACAGAGGATGCCAGTTCTGAAGGGTCTTAGGGCTTTTGAGGATGGAATGGTATCTCAGAAGCTCTGTGAAGCTCCAAGCCTACATAAGCTGTAGAGGTGTTGCCCTGAACACTTCTTCAGGGGAAAGAGGAAAGTTGTAGAAGCAGGACTTCAGCAATAAAACTGTCTCCCCCTTGAAGAGACCTCGTTAGATGCCATCTTCTGCTGTCATCTATGAAATTAACATATAAGGTGGTGAGGGGAAAACAAAAACTCCCCGTGTCAGACAATACACATGCTCTGTTAAGCTTGGGGAAAACATGAAGACACAATAAATTGAGTAAGGCCACTTGATGTCTTCACTCACTTTTCTACCCTCTGAATTGACAGGACTGGGATAAGTGCCTGAAATCACAACCCTAAGCTCTTCCTTCATGGACATGTGATAGCAATCTATTTCAGCTATGCAGTTTTCTGTATCCTGATTGTTAAGCCCCAGGCTGTGCACCCATCCAAGCCATGTGCTTCCATCCTTGTCAGCCTTACAGGTGTGTCTGGATGAGAACAGCAACTCCAGTTGGCCAAGCAGAGCCCAAAAGCTGACCCTGCAGAGAGAGCGAGGAAGGAGTGTACTCAGACTCGCAAGGCACTTGTACAGATGGTGCAATTAGGGAGAGCAGCTATGCTGCAGTGTTCAGTATGGTCACCCTCAGTTCCATATGTGTCCTGTCATCTGAAGTGGGCTGGCTGCTGGCCAGACATCCTCTGTGTGTGTGTTTCCCTGGCACGTACTGCAGAAATAAAGATTAAACAGCTCTCTGCTGAGGCTGCTGGATCCTAAAGGCTGGATCACCTGCTAGACTGGTGATGGGATGAGGACCCTTGTGTCCTGAGGACCAAGCAGCCTGGATGTGTATCTGCTCTGGGCTTGATTTACCATGTTTATTACTCTGTGGGCACTGAGGGTCAGCATGGATAAAGATGATGTCCCTTTTCTTTTTGATAGTTGAGAGGCAAACTTCCCCATATCAGTGAAATAGTGAAGGAATGACAATACAGTACAAAAGTAGTCTAACAGCCATTTCAAGAATAAGGATGACATACAGCTGTGGACAAAGATGAGGATTTTGGAAACTTCTCCTGCTTCTCTTCATTTGGCCCAAAATGTGGTGTCATTCTTCCTGGATCAAATTGCAAGTTTGGATAATCTTTCTAACAGGGTTCAAAAACATGACTAAGATTCATATGTTCCCAGGCTCATGTTCCCAGGTAGATGAAATACACATGTCTCTTCCATTATTTTCTTACAATGTTAAATGAACTAAATACATGTGGAATTAATACTTGGATTGTCAGTTTAGTTTTTGTGTCTTTTCCAGTGTTACCCATTAGCATAACTTCATTTTAGTGTCCTAAAGATCAGGTCTTGGTGGAAGAAAAGCTGATACCTTCAGCCTGAATGTATTTTTAATTGTAATTGGTTGTCTGTGTATGAATGTACATGCCTGGAGCAGAGATGCAGATGCTCCTCTTTTTTAAGGACTGCAATACAATAAAGCCAGAAAGAATGGTTCTGCTTTATAAAATTACAAGTTCCCAACACAAACAAACATTTCCTGTTGCTCACAGCTTCTCTTTCTGCAGAACCTTGTCTATCACAGTAATTACAAAGCAATCTCTTTAAAGATCAAAAAGCTTTCCAAGAAAAGGATCTTAGAGGACAGTATCATCACCAAGTGACACCTGCTACACCATTATCCAGAGCTAAGAACTCAGTGGTACAGACTTTATCCTACACCACATTTTCACTTTGTTCCTATAGGGCAGGAACTGATGGGAACTGTTTTATTCATCTCAAAAGTAGGGAGGAAAAGAGGACACACAGCCACAGAGAGGCAATGGTCTGAACTGGCAATGTTCTGAACTGGCAAATGACTGGAGGTCCCCCTTTACTCCTGGCCACATGTGCTGGTCACTGCTCCAGACTTCATCTCTGCACTAATGGAAATTATGTTGATGATAAATATGGTGAGAATCTTTCAAACATAAATCAGGTTTTGTTCTGACAATATTCATGAAGGCATTTTTAAGCTTCTCCATAAATCACCTTGGGAGAAAGTGAAGATCTTGCTTTAGTGTTTTTTCCCTTGAGTTTTATTCCCTAGTTGCCTTAATTTTCAGAAGACATTAAGTGAGACCTTATAGCAGCCTTCCTGTACCTAAAGGGGGACTTACAGGAATTATGGGGAGGGACTGTTGATCGGGGAATGTAGTGACAGGATGAGCATAATGATTTTAAACTGAAAAAGGAGAGATTTACACCACATACTAGGAAGAAATTCTTCACTGTGAGGATGGTGAGACACTGGAACAGGTTGCCCAGGGAAGCTGTGGATGCCCCGTCCCTGGAAATGTCCAAGATCAGGCTGGATGGGGCTTTGAGCAATGTTGTCTAGTGGAAGTTTTTCCTGCCCATGTCAGGCAAGTTGGAACTAGATGATCTTCATCTTTCAAAAATCTCAGTGTATTGTGTTAAAAGACTGGTGCAATGACTGAGAAAATTTATTGGTTTCTTTCAAGTTAGGATCCCACAATCCCCCAGTACTTTGATTGTTTTACAGATGCTTCCCTCTTCAAAATTCAGTCTTCAGAGGGCATGTTTTTTTTCCTGAAATACTTAATGATGGCTGATCCCAAATAGCTATGTTTCTATCTACTATAAAGTCTGATGTGTGCAACCATCAGTAGTATTTGCAATTTAATGCATCGCCAAGATGTTGTTTAATTGACACTAAATTTCTGAACTCAGCACTTGAATACCAAAGAATTGGATGGGAGAACAATTTATGGATATAAGAAAGCACTGCAGCCTTTCACTATTTTTCTGTCTTGTCACTTCACCATGTCATTCAAAATAGCCCGTCATCTCCCTTTTCCTCCACTGACTTCATTGTGTTCACCTTGCAAAGGCTAATTAGCTCCTTGTCAACTACTGTCTCCATCTGAGACTTGAAGAGAGGAGCCAAAATCAATTTTTCTTTCCAGCATCATACACCAGTAAGGAATAAGGCAACAGAATGAGTGACAGGGAATATTTACCTCCGTTAAAACAATTTTAATGAGAACTTGGGCTGGATTCTTGCAAGTTTATGTCACTATTTGATCAGAAAAGTCTGGATCGAATTATTCTATTTCAAATAGAGAGAAAGTGAGGCACAAAGGAAATCTGATCCTGACCAACCATGTTGTTCACCAACAAGATCATGTAAGTTGTCACAGGTAGCCCTATCAGCACTGCTGCCTTCATCAGCTCATGAGATTGGTCTAAGACGTAGGTAAATCCTTCTGAAACTCAGGCAACAGGCCTGAACTGCAAAGCCCAAAAAGGAAAAGGTTTCCTGCTATAGAGAGCTGAGCATCCCAGAGATCAGCCATGAAAAGCAGGATGACAGCTCAATGTCCAGATGGAGACTGGTTACAAGTGGTGTCCCTCAGGGGTCTATACTGGGACTGGTGCTGTTTAATGTCTTCATCAACGACACACAGTGGAATCAATTGTACCCACAGCAAGTTTGCAGATGACAGCCAGCTAAGTGGTACAGTTGACATGCCTGAGGGATGGGATCCATCTGAAGGAACTTGGACAACTGGAGAAGTGGGCCCATGTGAACCTTATGAGGTTCAACAAAGTCCTGCAAGGTCCTGCACATGTGTCAGGGAAACCCCAGGTATCAGCATAGGCTGGGTGATGAGTGGATTGAGAACATCCCTGCAGAGAAGGGTTTGGGGGTGCTGGGGGTGAGAAGCTGGAGCTGAGCCGGCACCGTGTGCTCACAGCCCAGCAACCAGTGACACCCTGGGCTGCATCCCCAGCAGTGTGGGCAGCAGGGCCAGGGAGGGGATCCTGCCCC
>JANHFX010028703.1:0-32379 GCA_027560015.1 Chloroceryle amazona
AATTTATATCAAAACTGATAGTACACAGTATAACTGGAAGAAGAACTGAACTTAAAAAGGATATGTTGAAAGAGGATGGAGTTTGTGAATGCAATAAATAAAGCCCCCTTCCCTCCCCACCCGCTCCCTACCCCCAAAACAAAAAGTTGTAATGTTCATGGAAAATTGTGCACAGCAGATATTATAAAAAAGTAGATTCAGGAGCACATCCAATTATAAATGATTGTTAGGAAAATCATATAAAACAATGGAATACATAAAAGTGTCAAGAGTAATCGTTAGGGTGAGAAATTCCTTGGTGGCCAGAAGCCCACGGCAAAGCAGAAATTATCCTGGTTGCATCAGTAAGAGGTCGATGTCCGAGAAAAGTGTGTGTTCAAGCACAGAAGAGGCTCTCCAGGATTTGAACAGCATGGGCAGGTGGAGTGTTTGAATTTCATACCCTGATTCATAGTTTCCACAACTCCATGTGCAATTTTCAGAAAGATTCGTCGTTGACTGCCGACATGTCCCCCTTTGGCGTGGAGGAGCGGGACGAACCCTTGTCTGTGCTCTCAGAGCCCGAGCTGCTCTGATTCTGTTGTTCTGATCCTGCACTGGAGGTCACTGTAGAAGATGACGTGGAAGAGGAGCGAGTCTTTTCTTTAAAGTCTGTGATAATTACTGTGACATTTCCCACTGTGACTGCCAGCTGCTGTGCAGTACTTCTGTCCACATTTTTCAGTCTGGGTCTAAAACAAAATGAGAGAACATTTATAAAAAGGATAAAAATAAACGGGAAAGGAAACGTTTATTAGAAAAAGCATTCAACAACAAACACAGTTTGACTCGTCCTCCCCCAGTCTGCTCAGGTGGCAGTAACTGGGAGGAGAACCAAGGCAGCAGCAAGTACTGCACAACAGAGGTTTGACCTTCGGCTCCCCACGGCAGCAAGGAAAAACCTGTCCTGCAGAGCTCTGCAAAGGGTGCTCTGCTCTAGACTTATCCCTGATCCAACTCTGCCAGAAAGGAGGACACTACAGCAGAGCCAAGCGGACAGGAGCCAGACAGACCGAAGGATCTCCTCCCCAAGGGGCAAATGAAAGAGCTCTCTTATCTCAATTCACCATCGCATCATGTGCCCTGATGTTATGAGACAAGGCTGTGACTCTGCAATACAAAACCACATGAAAGCATTTGACCACAGCTCTTTCATTCCCATATTGGAACTCTGCAGCTGGAAACAACACAGGCACCGGGACAACTTGGCTTCTCTTTCAACTGCTTTAAGCTTATACAAATCAGATGCCCAATCAGCCTATGTATAAAAGCACTCAAAATGTTCCCTCTGGAACTAATGCTATTGTAAATAACATCCAGAAAGTACAATGGTATTTCTTGCAGCTAATGCTTTTGGTTAGGAAAGGGGAAAAAATTAAAAAATTAAAACCACCAGAAAAGAACACACTGGTATTTATAGCTCAGGATTATCTCAGTAATTTGCATGCTGTGCTATCATTCAATTAGTAATGTAGCTAATAAGGGTCTAGACTCTAGGAAGCTGACATTTGCGCACATTTCAGGGGCTGGCCCAAAGCTCCGATACAACAAACCTTGGACACTCCTCCAGCTACCAGCAAATTCCAAGTCAGCTGCTGTGACTGCTGCAATTTACAGCTTTTGCTCCTAATTAAGGGTCAGGCTTAAGCAGCGGAAAATTCCCAATAGGGAAATTAAAAAGGAGAGTCTTTATACATCAGTGAGAAGTAGCTTGCTGAGAGCTGCCTTAGTCCGAGGGATGGAGGGAAGGTTAGTTTACTCTGGGAACAAGCTCCAGCTTTTAAAACCAATTTGTTTTTCCTCCTCCTCATTCCCAGCACACTAGGCTAGTGTGGTCTAAAACAAAACAACTTTAAAAAAGAGGAAATTAAGCTGACTTTGTATTTGCCACTCAATGGTTTGTAGTGGTAAGTTAACACAGGGAAAGTCCTTAAGTAGTAGCTATCCAAGTGGTATTCTAGAACTAGACTGAATAGAAACAAGACTTAAGGAAGGATGTGCAGCTTCAAAAAGAGACCAGCTGTATTTCTCCAAACTTCTGTATCAAAAAAGAAGCTACCGCACCAAAAAGTAGTACTTTTTGTATCTAACCTAGGAATCTGTTCCACTTTTTAACAAGAACCACGGGAAAAACATTTCTAATAGATAGAAAATACAATTAAAACACTGCTGGATGGAGATAACCCTCCGTAAAACCTCCTACTTCAAAGAGCCCCTTTCGTTTAGTGACCAGCCTTTTCAACGCCCCAGCCGTGCTGGGTGAATTCCCGCAGCAGTGAGACACACGCCCCCGCGTATGCGTTGTACGTACGCACTTACAGGAGCTGGCAAATCCAACCCACAACCACAGGCTAGATGAAATGATGTCACCGTGATGGTGGGTAAGAAGAAAGGCCAGCTAGCTCAGCATGTTTTGTAGTTTCCGCTGGCTTTCAGATAACGTCTCAGCAGACCCGGGCTGCCCCCCAAGGGCAAACACGGCAGCGAGTGTTCCCGGAAGCGTAGTACGTGGACGTATTTTCCTCCCTAAGCCTCGAGTTCCTCTAGGAAACCCAGATCTTCCTGTAATTTGCCTGGGTCGTTTGTATTCTCTTGTACTCAGAAATAGCCAAAAAAATGCAGGCTCAGATACCGGAACAGACCTTACTGCCTCCATCTTTCTGCAAGGTTGAACGTGCACTCCCGCTATTGCTTGTCAAAAGTCAGCTCTGAGTGTCATATCTGGGGGGGGGTGGAGAGAAGCAGCTGATTTGGCCTAAGCTAAAAGGGTTATGACCAAATAAAAAATGTGTTTCAAAACTACCAATCTGAAAGCACACAGGAAGGCGTAAACCAAGATATTTTGTCAGAAATGGGCACGGTATCCAAGAAGTTCAAACTGGGTTTCTTACAAATTCAGGAGATGCTTATAAGACAATTTACAAAAATACAATTAAGAAATCTGGGCATGAAAAAAACCTGAACAGTTAATTTGTGAGTCAGTAAAAATCATAACCTTTAAAGAGACTCTTGAGAGCACTCCTGAGGGCAGTGAAGTGGAAGAAAAGTTCCACCAAACACAAGGACAGTTTAGGAACTGAAGATGACTATGTAGCCCTTAAAGATATCCAGCTAGACCTGAGACTATTAAGAATTAATTAGGAATGTAAAAAATCTTGCTACAAAACACAGACTAAAAGACTCTGCAGTAAATAGAATTAATCCCTCAAGGAGTAAAAAAGAGTATTTGATGTAATCTGTCAATCTACTATTACATCATCAGTCAACTGAATCAAGTCTTCTGCACCCTAAGTCTCCGAGTAAATGCCATTCAGCTGGGTGAACCATATTTACTGCCCATGTGCTTGACAACTGTTTGCTATTAAGTAATATTGCTTTAGTTCACAGGGCTTCACTATCAAATACTTATTACAGCATATTTTATAAGGAGATGCAGTTCTTTTATAGCCCACATAGGTGAAACGTCCTGTTGAATTCTGCCTCTTGTAGCTCTCCAAATTCAAGAATATAAAACCTTGTTATTTGATGCTGAATTTTTAAGAAATAAAGCACAAGGTACCACTTTAAAAAAGCAAGCATAGAGTATCAGTAAGAATAAACCTCTCTGCGTAGACAGCTACTCCTTGGAAACTTAGGTGAACATGAAACCAACCATTCATGCTTTTAGTCGGTAGCGAGGTTCTAGCAAATCTGCTCATGCAGTCTTTTAATTCCTGTATACTTGGAAAATTATCTTGACAATTACAGTGACTGAATTACAGATAAGGAAGGAAAAAAAAGCAACCTTTGTGACTGCTATCGAGTGATGATAAGAGTTTGATAAAGACCACTATGATTGCTGGTTAATGTTTTTCCCTCCCTGTTTCATGGCCAAAGCAGTACTGCCCAATTCACAGTAAGATTATTCCAGAGGAGAAACAAAAACTGAACAGAAACAGAACAAGCATCCCCAGCACTTGAATCTGGCCTCACCAGCAACATTTGAGGGCTTGGAGATGGAGAAGGTTTGTAGCCACAGATGGTCTTGCCATACTAATGCTGCCAGACCCCATGGGTTAGTAACTCTGTCTCTGCCCATCAAAAAACCATTGTCTGCTATTTAACTCAGTTCTTGGATATCAAGAGCTTAACTTTAGTATAAAGTTACCTTGAAGTGTGATTTGAGTCGCTGTTCTTCGTTGTAGTATTCCCAGACTGTATGCTGTTCGCTTCGCTGGGAGGGTCTTTCACAATATCTGACTTTGGTCTGTGAGAAGGGGAGGGAAGAGGGAGAGTACGACTCAGTTTAACTGCACAGTCCATCAATGCACAGTGCTACGGAAATCACTCCGCATTTAATAGCTCATCCTTCAAACTTACTTAGTCTTCTTGTTAGTGTTCTTCTTCGTAACACTCGGACTGATTTCCTTCTCTTTGTCAGGTTTTTCTTTGTCTTGTTTTTCCACCTTCTCCTTCTTCTCCTTCTTAGGCGGCGGTGGGGTTGCATATTGCTGGGCAACTTGTTGTGCCACCAACTGAGAGTTTATTCTAGGTTTTCTATGACAATAAAGAGAGAGATCCATAGTCAATTTTATATAGTAAAAGTCATTTCACCAAAAGCAATATGAAGATTTATTTCAGCAACCAGGGAAGAATACTCCACTCACAACCAAACAGATGCCCTTACTTAATGAGAAGTACAAGTGCTGACACCAAGCAAGACAGAACTTTTAAAATTAACAAATACTCCAAGCTGCTGTTTCATCGGTTTTTAGCCTCATCTAACATTCTTAAGTATAATGCTCCCTTTCTTTCCATCTATAACATGAAATCACAGCCAATCTGGGGGGGGGGGACAACAGTGAAAAAGAAGCTTTCAAGAAGTTGCCAGCCATGCATTATGGCTACACTTTAAAAGAAGAAACAGAAAGAGTGATAAAAATAAGTTTCCTGATAAACACTGCTCTCCATCCGATCTTTGAATTCAGTTTTTCAAATGAGCTCCTGATTCCCTGAAGCAGCAAACCTCACACAAACAACAAAGAACAAGAGAAGGTAATTGAGATGACTGTGTCCCGAGGGCTGGGACCGAAGCTCGCTGGCAGGAGCACAGAAGACAAGCAGCCATTCACGCTTCCAAGGGGAACCGGCGGTGCCAGCCTCCGACACACCATCTTCACACAATTGTCTGAGCACCGCTGGGGACTGCAGGCAAAATACACAAGCAAGCTGTCTTACAAAGACCATTTCCATTTCAAATTTTGACTACACCAAAAAGGTAACTTGGCATGTAACTATGTTATTGGTCCTCGCATATCTTGCGGGTATTTGTACCTTCATCTCTCCCACATTCCTCATCCAGACTCTCACCTCCACTCAACTCTAAACCACTCCCTCCTGACCCGGTGTATCACCAACCAGTTTACACTCTGACTATTCATGATCAATTTGACTCCTTCAACGTGCCAGAAATATCTATGCCTCCTGTGTCCACACAACTTGGAGGTGGGGGGAGAAAACCAGGTTACCTCTATTAACTGTCCATTTTGAGCTGAATACTGAGTGCAACAGTTGCTCGAGCTTGTCCACAGCCATTCTATTGATGATAAATACAATTCACATTTTCTGCACAGATCAGCCTACAACAGATGGCCAATGAAAGCAATATGCAAGTATTGTTAAATCTACAAAGGGAGGGTTTCTACTGCAGAGCTCTGTATCTGCACCCACTTTTTACGACAAAAACCTAGAGAGATTTTAAGCAGCTACTTAGTGGTTTTATGTATTTAAAAACAAAACACAAATTCCTTACATGTAACATCTGCATTTAGAGATGATGAAGACAACTGAACACCTAGAGAAGTTCTATTCCCTGTCACAGGAAAATCCAAGTTATCTAATAAGCCTCTCTTGTCACTGGTTTTCTGCATAATGGTACCAAGATGCTCTTACTGAAGCCAGATATACTCAAAATATTTAATTTCACTCCCCCAGTTTATTATCAAGTCTATGCAACAGGTTGTAATCAGGCCCCTGACCCATCTCAGCATGACTAGCATTTGGATTTTTCACCCAGAAAAGAACCTATAACTCCTTTTATGATACACACATTTTTTGATGATCACAGATCATCACAAAGATGATCTGGTCTTCAGCCTTAAATAATTATGAAGCTGAAATGTCTTGCAGATTAGACCAAGCAGTTAGTTCCCTGTTCCACAGAACAGTGAAGCTTTTTGCATCCTTGCATTTAAAGTCCCATATACAGCAATTTTTGTCTGTAAAACTGAGAATAAACACGTAAGAAAAAGTGGTTTGGTTACAGAGAAAGATGTTCAGATTGATGCAACCACACTAAAAGCTGACAACAGTAGCTTGTGTCAAGCAACCTGCTTGTGCCTACTCAAAAAAAAAAAACCTGTCAAGAAATCTTCAAAGAAAGGGCAGATACCATCTCCCTACATGATTATATATGATTAACCTCACTGCGTGAAGCTGCCACTTCTACCCAGGCTTACAGTTATTTGCTGTTTACACAACCAGCTAAGTCAGAAACCTGAGCCATTCATGGGAAATCCCAATTGAAGAATCCGAGAGCACCTTCAAGTTTTTCTACTTTGCATGACTCTGATGTATCTGCCTGCGACATTATTTCCAACCTCCACCGCTACCAAGCTGCCGCTCCTGTTGCAGGAGCTCTGTGCTGCTTAAATGAAGATATGAAGTTTAAAATGGAAACTTCAGCTAAACTGCAATTAAATGAAGATACATAAATAAACCACACTGCATATCCCTAGAGAAGGCTGGAATCCAAAAAAAGACCAGCCTTAAAATGCTCCTGCCAAGACGCTTTGCCCCGTGCTCTTCTGTCCTTATCTGTGCCTGTGACAGCACAGTACATTTGTTGAGTTTTATTACATTTTATTTTATTAAGTTCTCATTTTCTGGCCAGCCACTGATCTAACTGGCAGAACTTCTCCGAAGCCTGTATTTACAGATTCCTTCTTACACACCATGATGGCTGGCTGGAAATGGCAAACCCCAAACTGAAAGTGAAGGGAGCAGGCAGCAGCGTGCGCAGGCAGGGACCTGCGGGAAGGGGGACCAGCCCTGCTGCTGGGGTTTCTCCTGCCCCACTGAGAATGGGAGCAGAAAGCTGCTGAGACTTTGGTCAACACCGAATATGTTTCAAGATCTGCTGTACTACTAGAACAGATTGATTTTATTTTTTTTTTAAAAATAAAGCAAATAACCCAATAGCTTTCCAATACCTAATTTGGTCATTTCACTCACACTAGCAGCAAACTTAGGAAAGCTAAAAACCAATTCAAGCAATGGGCAAACTAATAGTAATAATAATAAGAGTAATAAAATCCTTCAATTAAGGCCCAGACTGCCACTCCAGCCAGGATACACTGGTTACAAGCCCTTGAGAAAACCTCCAAGCAAAGTGAGTAGAGCAGCACATGTTTAACCACAGCAGACTACAACCATAGTAGTATCCACAATCCAGTCAAGTAACTGCAAGATCCAAAACCTGCTCCAAGTTTCCCTGCCTACCAACACCACGCTGCAAGGGCTAACACTGATCTATAATCTAGCACTCCCAGCACAGCTCAGCCCCCCAGACACCACTCCTGCCTCGACAGCCACCCCTGCCATGCCCTGGTCACGCTGTTTGTCACAGCGGCCAACACTCCTCAGGAGTGCTGTGAATTCTCCTCCAGCTGTGGCAGTGAGTAGCTTGTGTTGCCTTCTAGAAATAAGAAAAAAGAGAGTAAATTCAATAATACTTTGCAGGGCATACAAATCTGAGACTCCCTGTCCCTAATTTGGTTCTAGCTGACCTTTTTTTATTAAAAAAATATATAATTTTGGGCAATCTCCAAAGAGAATGCTTCAACTATTATTACACTAAAAGAAGCTATCACTTGAGCAGAATAACCTAAACAGAAAGTTGGAAACTTAAATTTTCTGTAACAACAAACAGCCACAGAAACAAGTATTAACCATTTTTACTCCCAAAACCACTCATCAACTTCCTTCCTGTAAACATTAATCAGTGCATATAAAGAACGAATACATCTACGTGACAAAATTCAAACCTCAGCTTAGCCTCGTGCAAGCAGCACTTGCGCTTATGACTATATTGTCATTTACTAGAAGGTTTAAGGTATCAACATTCCACACAAACCACAGCTAACAAGTTCCAACTGCCAGAAAATTATTTGAAGGGATGCAATACTGAGTATTACACTTGATTCTTGAATTCCTAAGCAGACATCAAATGCTGAGCCACAGTGCTCTGCTGCTTCTTGCAGGCCACCAGCTCTTCCTAATGAGAGGAAGAAGATTCCCATTTTCTGTATCTGTTCCCCAGTCTGTTCTGGGTCTCCTCTGACATCAGCAGCGCTCAACATCTGCTGCTAGAAACTCTGCTTGATTCACCCCACCCGTGTCCTTACAAACCAAAATATGCTGCTATACCTTGGTGGCCACCACTACACCTACTCTTCACCTACTATCAGCTGAGTGCTTTCAAAAGCAGAGAAGCCCATACCATTCTGCAACACATGCCAGCAGATGATGGCAATGGATGAACATTTTAAGAACAAATTTTCAGTGCAGGTACCTGAAATAGGTAGGTTTCCTTCTACCTGAACAATTAGGATCAAGTTATGCTTCGCTTGGACTATTCACCCCTAATTTAAGTGACAGCCTAGATGAAGCATCAACCATCAAGAGCCAACATTGATATGACAAATAAATGAACATTATCCTTTCTCTTTTTCAACATGAAGAGCGTTGTCTTCTTCCTTCCTAAAACTAGCAGCAGTTAAACTGTGCTTTTGAAGTTCTGTGCAGCAACATAAACCATTTCCCATTAGGTAAACTGGAGTTCACATCACAGGAGCAGATACTTGTGCAATTCCTGATCTTTGCAGCAAGGACATATTGATGAACAAAAAAGCTAAAATATATTTGTCTATTCCGAGTGTGGTTTTGGCACCAAATATCATCATAAATGATGCACACAAATGTTTACTACATTTTAGTAGCAGACCTGCACAGAAACATTATGAATGCAAATACTTTACCCTCCGACTGTCACATGAAGTGACACTGGGATATCTGGCTCACGGGAAGTGGAATAAATGCAAGAGCTTTTCTGAAGGGCTTGCTGTTGAAGCTACTGCAGTCTTGAAATTACAAATGACACCAAAAAACCACACAACCACACTGGAATTTTAAGGTTGTGGCAGGCATCTTACAGTGTTCTACTACTTGCATTTCCTTCTGGATCCCAAAGCTTCCCTTTAAAGCTTATCTCAGGACCAAATCCAGAGCACTGACTCCCAGGAACTCATTTGCTCCATTCCCAACCCCTGCAGCGAGACTTAGGAGTAGAGCAGCACAAATCACCACACATCCAACACACGGTTGTTACTCAGATGTGGGTTTCAGCGGGGATATAGGAGGATAACTTTGTGCGTAGTTTGTGTGTGACACTAATTTCTCTATCTGTTTGGGATTTCTTTGGCCCCGCTGTCTTGAGAAAAGGCAAGTCACTCGCCTCCTGCAGACACCGTGGGGCAGAGGCAGCGGCTGCCTTTGTACCCACACAGAGACCTTGAAGGACTCCGGCAATCCCCAGAAACGTGGATCTAATTACAATGACTCTTCCTTTCCTACAGCTATGTTATCAGAAGAATGGAAGTGGCATCGAGTGGGATTTCAGAGTCAAAAACCTCATGTAACAAGAAGTACCGAGGATTTGGATAATTTCATGCTGTTCTGGCTTTGATGCAAGCGGCGATAGCAGCAAACCTCTGCGCAGCTCGCCGCTGCTTTGGGAAAATCTGCTTCATACACCGTGCAGTGTGAAGTACATGATTATTTTAATAATCCTAGTCACACACCAATCTTCACCCAGAGAACAACACGAAAACAAGACTAAAAGTATTTATGTGAGTGTTTATAAAACACTGCTGGAACAATAACATGTAGCAAGCACACTTCTGAGTGATACTGGAGAGCAAGGTCAGAAAATAACACATGAACACTTAAAAAACACCCCAAACACCTCCGTGAAAGAATTTTATATCCAGAAGAACCAAAGCTTTGAAGAAATTAAGCCATAAACATGATGGGGTGAGCACTCCTTCTTGCATGCATATTTTCCAGCTCATTTGTGATGACCACACGGTCCTTTCGAGCGACAAGAAAAATGGATGAATGGGCAAATTGTCCTCAGTGTAGAACAATATGGAAGCTGCACACATTTATCTGAGAAGCTCTCTATGTAATACAAGACCACAAGGCAATAATAAAAACAGTAAAAGAAGACTGGAAGGACAAACATTTAGAGATATGTGACGGAGAAATATTTTGTTGAAAGACCAGAATTTTCCTTTAATGCTGATGTGATAATGCTGTGTTTTGATTTAGAAGATAGATGTTGAAAAATACAGAAATTAATCTAAGGAACATCCTCTTCTGAGCTGCAGGTACTGGGTTTTCACAGTATCTCCAGCAGGATGGGGCTATCTTTCAGCTGAAGAAAACAACATGTGCTACTGACCTTACCCAGAAGGGCACAGCAATGTTTATGAAAGAATGTTAAGCCTGAATATTTTGGGAAAAAAATGTAAAGAAAATAACAGCTTTGCACAAGCAAAGCAATAGCTTGCTGCAGAATAAACCAAGCGCATATCAAAGTGTACGACTACCTCCAGAAAGCCTCCAACCAACTGTTCAATGTCCTCCTCAACCATCCTATCTCTTCAGAAGATCCAGGAACAGGCAACGGAGAGATAAAGGAGCCTCAGTTTTGCTATAACTACTTCTGGCCACGACAATAAACCTTGGGCTGGTGTTCAGATTTCAACAGAAGAATATTTTAAACACCAGGTGGTTTTAGACTTCAGGTCTTTTTTTCATAGTTTGAACACCACCAGACAGTACTTGTTGTTTTAAGGTTTAAAAAGTCCAAAATTATTTCCAGAACTTAGTATTTAGTGATCCAACAAAGCTGTCAGCTCTCTGTCTTTTAGGATGAAAACCTTCTTTTTGTCAATCCCCCCACACATGCTTTTTTTTTTTAACATCAAATTTAGATTTGGAAAGTTAAATTCCCAGAATTGCCACCGCACAGATTTGGCCGCTCACATTCCTGATTTTTCTAAGAAAATGTGCTGAAAATCACAAATCCAGTACCAAGAATCCCCAGAACTGGTCTATGAAACTATCTGACTGCTCAATAGCACTGTGTAATGAGTTTCTCGATACTTTTACAATTCTTCTTTAAAATATACATTGTGTCTTATAATCCCATTACAAAACAGTCTAAAGTCAGGGCCAGATGATGTTTTTGGAAACAGTTCGACCAGAATTTTGCCATCCCAAAGCTGAGTAGTCACATAATTCCTCAACACACTCAATCTAATACAGTACAGAACTGGAGACTGCAAATACCATTTGGAGGCACTACCATAAATCCAAATGTGAAAGCAAATCAAGACCATCCACTTCCTATCAAATTACATAAGAAACATCTTAGAGGGTGCTCCTTGTACAGCCAGACTTTGGACCTTCTGGGCCACCAGCAAGAAACAAGCCCCAAACCAGAGAATGGGGCTATTTGGGAATTTGTTGGACAATCTTTAGTGCTTTCATTTTTACAAGCAGATGGAACGGGCACAGAACTTCTCTCTTGGTTTTAGTTCATTTGTTGTTTACTTGTTTTGTTTTCAGGGGAAATTGATAAATGCCAGCCTGGGATTTCTGGTTAAGAAGTTAAGCACTGAGCCTAAGAGTGCTCCTAAATCTACACATTTTCCACCCAGTCTCATGGGCTCTGCTTACCTTACTGCTCAGGGTCTTTGTCCTTCTCTGCCACACAACCCTATAAAAATAAATCAAAAAAAGATGTCTAATATTGTACGGTGCATGTTTTGTACTACGGCTTCATTCTCCTAGGCATCTGTGGAGAGTTCATGACACCAAGTAGTGTGAGATAGCAGCAAACAAAAGCTTCTGCACACTCTAGAGAACGAAGGGCCATCCCTACACAGTCTCCTGCAAAACAGCACTTCAAGAGCAACAATTCTCCCCTTTTGAAGCTCTTCAGCTCGAAATCACAAGATGGTAATAGGAAGAGTTAAACACAAGTTGTCCCTCACGCTTCTCTGATACCAGAGCATGGATGGAAAAAGCGGTGATGGTGAATAACAATGCTGAGTGTCTTCATTGGAAGAGAGCCTGAGGTTTACTCAACTGCTAATACCGTAACATTTAACTGACTGTGTCTGCAGGAAGCAAAACAGAAGTCATGCTGAAGTTTGGGAAGAAATACTTCTGTTTGTCCTTTTAGCCTAAAATACTCCCTGGAAACTGGCACAGTGCTGGCAGTCCCGCCCATCTTCTCATCTGTAGCACCTATCTAAACTGCAACAGGAGATCATTTCACATCTAATCTGCAGCAGCTAACAAGCTCCAGCAGAAGCCCTGAGGCTGCCCAGCAGATGCTCACCCTGCAGGTGCTTTCTCTGCCTAGTCCAAATCCCTGGAAGAGGCTCGTTCCAGTGACGGCAACTGCTCCAGACAGGTCTCAGCTCCATCCCTGGAGCTACAGGCAGAAGCTGCAGCTCCCATGCATGTCCTTGCTGGCACTGCAGGAGCTTGTGGGTGTGTGTGTGTATATACACACACACGTATACATACACACACTAGACACCCCCCCAGCCAGGCAGCGCTGAAGAGCCGTGTACTCCGAGTAGGGACTGTGCCTCTGTTTGTCTGCTGGAATTACTTCCAACAAGAACATCTTCCAAGGACTAGGAGAAAGTCTGAATTCACTTTTTTTTTTGACTTCGCTAAAAAATAAAGCACATAAATGTAAAATTCATAAAGAACTGGCAAAATACCAAATTCACCAAATTTTTAGCACATTTTTTCTTGTTTGCTGGGGAAGTAGAGCTGTCCAAATGGTCATGACTTTACTATGCTTACAAATATTATAAAAGTGCTTGTAATTCATGACTCTATCTAAAACATCCAGGACAAAAGCACGTAGCCAGAATTGCAATTTTTTTATCAGATGTTTTCTTGCTCCACACAACAAGCAATTTTCTAAGATTTTTTTTTTAATGGCCCATTTAAAAAAAAATAAATCCAAAATTAAGATTAAAAAAAGCACCATGCATCTCTCCTGCTTAAAACAAAATCTGCAATACGTAATAGATTAAAACAGCATCAACTCCCAGTTGCAACATCACCTAAAATTCCAGCTAAACAACTTTACAACTCCTCCTCTTGCCCTCTGCCGAAGCATTTGCTTACCACCAGTAGTAGTCAGGTCCACAGCTAAGCATCCAGAAAAAACACACTGCCTCCTATTCATTCATTACATTTGTCAGGAAGAAGTTCTGCAGCTGTAGAAAAATTGTGCTAATATACACAAAATCCACAACTGAGCGCTTATGAAATGAGATGCAACTGTAAATATGAAGATCACACCAAGACCAAACCTGAACTGATAGCCTTGCAATTACTAAATCATTTTTCTAAGGTATGCCAATTTCTTTGGCCACCAATAATTTCAGTCATATGTTGGAAGTGCTGCACGAGTTTCATTTCTAGAAACTCATTACAAGCAACTGCCCTCATCATGCTATTGACCCATTTGCTGCTCTATTTGGAGCTTCAGTTTAATCCATCACTGGAAATTCAAATCAGTACCTCAGCAGGTCACACACTGAAAAGATAAAATTTCTTGTGCAGCTGCTTCTGGTGTTTTTATCTACGGACACACCTTACTGCAAAATACCAAGTGTTCCATGATTTACAAGGACTTACAAAATTGTTATGGAAAATTCACTATCTCAGCACAAAATTTACTTGCCTACTACCACCAGAAAGATGATAAAACTAAGGTCATTTTACTTGCTTGTCAAAAATAAGCTGCTCTCACTAGCAAAAATTTGAGTGTGTTCATAAAGCTGGCAGCAATGAAGATGTGTGTAATAAAATACTCAGATTTACAACAATGCCAATTACTTAAATATTTTTTCCTATTTGCCTGTTTATTAAGCAATGTATAACCCAGAGGAAAGCAAACTGGCCCAAAATTTCCTGCTGAGTAACTAGGTACAGTTGGCAGCATGAGGGTATAAATGAGTCTGATGAAAATTTAACATGTAGATTCCCCAAAGCAAATGGTCAGGCTGTAGTATTATGAATTTAAATAATTACACTTTTTTTTTCTACAGAAAATAATAGTTATAGTAACTCTAAAGCTAAAAATTAGGATTGTCAGACTTGGTGTTGTGTTTTATCTCTGCTGCTATATACACACACACATTTCTGTTTCAGACACTGAAATTCTGAGCAGAAATGGAAATTGTCACATATGCACTATCCTTTAATCCAGTTTAAGGTGTGCCTTCTGTAAGCATCTGCCTCCAGTTTGGGGACGCTTAAGTTTCACGCTTCAAAATCAAAGCAAGAGAGACGCCAAGCTTAGAAAACAAGCAAGAAAAAGGAGAAATGCTGGTAAAATGAGCTTCCTACCGAGAGACATTAGTTATATTCTGAAGTTGATCCCCTTCTCAAAATCCTGTACTGAAACTAAGTAGTAAAATACATTTACAAAAGCATCCTTCTTTAAGGTGTGATATTGTGTAAGCACATAGGAAAACCCCTACTTTTACAGGATGAGCTACAAGAGCTTTCTCTCTTTAAATACACTCACTCATCTCCAAATTTGAACACACAGTGCCTATTAACGTAGCATCACATACAGTACCATTTCCAAAGAAGCCTGTCAGTGTTGGGGTTTGATTTCTTTTTTTTAAGAAAAAAAAAAGTAAAATGGTCTACTTTATGTATGCCAAATATCAACAGTTAAATAACGTGTCTCCAACAGCACCTGCTGTATAGCTACAGTTGAATAGGCTTTGAGGTGCACACCAGCATCAAGTGGTCCAGAATTTGTGTTTTGACACCACACTTCCAACACCAGTAACTTTTATTAGCGAATGGAAGCTCAACTCAAAACTTAGAAACAAGGTGAATTTCTCTAAGATTGGAGACGGACACCTTAAAATTTAGAACCAGTTTTAAAATGAGGTTTGATGCAGAGAGAATGAGAGTCGTTTCGGGGGTTGTTTTGTTCCTTCCTCTTGCAGTCGCTATCACCCTTTCAAATCCTGTCCTAAGATCAGTACTAAGAGGACAAGAACATGAGTGCTGGTCGCTAGCAGAAACTACATAGCTGGGTTCCCAGCCACAGAAGCATGATGCTTAAATTTACATAATTACTACTCCTGAAGAAAAGCAGCTAACCCCAAAGCCTAACCTTCAGCTAGAGATGCACCATAGTTTTGCTTAAAAACAACTATAGAAATTTCTACTGAGTAATTCTACGAGAGTTTTAAGTCGTCCCCTGGAAATGCAGGACTGGTTTATCAGAGTAAAAGTTCCCTGTCCTTGCATGACACTGGAACACCATTCACTTAGAAAAAAAACCTAACTTTCCATCATTTATCAACCAGGCTAAGTTCAGATAGCAAAATAAGATACTACCATTTCTACAACAGATGCTGAGGAGTCTCAATAGGCACTAAATCTTTAGGGATGCCATGAAAAAAAGCCAGTTGAGCAAGGCAGTAATTCTAATTCAGCTACAGCAGGCAGCAGAGGCTTTACCTAAATAAAATTGAATTTTTCCAGCAAGCAAAACACTGGAGTTTAAAAAAAAACCAAACAAACCAAACAAAAACACAACACACAACAACAACAAAACACGAATTACAGGATTTCCTTTCATATGAAAGAGACATTTCAAGAGTCCTTGAACAACCAGGAACGCAGCTTTGCAGACAAAGCTCCAGCCTGCAGCAGCTATGCCATTTAAGAGATACTTCAGAGCTGCTGCGATGAGGAGCAGACACTGTTCAGCTGCTCCCCAGCACCACTTGGAAGTCAACACCACACCAGGCAGCAGTACAGGGAGCTGGTACCCGCTGGTATCAGTAAGGGTACCCCACGACTCTGCCATACTATCAGTTGCTATCACCCTTTCAAATACTGTCCTAAAATCAGTACTGCTGCCTGGTTCAGCACAAGCTGTAAGGAAATAGTCACTGTCCATGACTTAATAAATCAGTTTGCTTTTCTAAACACAATAGGAATTAAGACACTCTGAAGGACATGCATTTTCAAAAGGCTACCATGTGCCGAGGAGCTTTTTTTAACCGCGCTGTGTCCTCTGAACACAATCAGAGAACCAAACACAGATGTACAAGTGACATTTTGAGGTGTCCAGCTCCACCCAGGCAGCACAGCATGCTGCAATCCTGTGCACACACACTGTTGCCCAGCAAAGCCCAAGGAGAAATCAGGCTCTGGGCTGCCATTGGTAGCTGCAGTTCAAGCACCATGGGAACAAAAGAGCCTGAGAGCACACAAACTTTTGCTTTCAGAATTATTACTCCTGGGCATGGGGAATTGACCAGATGGTTTCAAAATTTGCCAGGAAACAATATTACAATACTCAGTTCAGAAGCTCTTCCTCCCCCTAACTAGAAAGTCTTAGAAAAAAAAAATACTTTATAAACTCTTGGTTCCCTACTTGAGTCCCCCAGTGTGAGCTCCTTACATGTGCCTTGGACATTGTAGGACAGGGAAAGTCGACTACCTTTATGAACAGAACTTCCCTACGTAACAAGAAGCCAGAAATAATTAATGAAAATAACAGCAGCAGTTCCGAGTCCTCTGCAAGCCAATTTCTGATCTGCAGATAACAACGATAATGACTTGTCCAGCCAAAACCATCATTTTTCAAGAAAATTCTCAGAGAAGGTGATCTCGAACCTAAAATGTTTATTTTATTGTGTTCCCAAGTGTCCTACCATTGCTATCATCCTATTTTGCAGCTCTGCATATGCTTACATGGCTTGCACTTATTTGTACCCACACAGACACACATGAATGCATACAACCAAAGTCCTGAATTGACATCATTCTGGTACAAACCCCAAGGAGGGAAAGCAAGAAATTCAGTTAATGGGTTTTGTTGTTTGGATTTTCAGTTTGTTTTTTGGTTTGGTTTGGTTCCCCCCCCGCCCCAGTCTTAGTTCTTCAGAACAGTTCTGGTGCTCTATCCTGAAGACAGTTACTACAGTGTGAACCTGTGCCAGCTGCAAATCACTCCAACTGCCCTGGCACCATCATTTAAAACCATTTTCCATTTAAAGAGTCTCACATCAGCGCCAGCACAGCCTTTCATTACCCATCCCACTTAATACCCACAATCTTTCCGCAGCTCGCTCGCTCAGTCTCCACTGACCAAGCAGCACATGGAGACCGATGTGCAGATTATTGGGATTCCTAATGCCTTCTCTCCCTGCTGGCTGAGCGCTTGGCAGCCTGCCTGACCTGCAACACGCGTGGGTTTGTCAGCCTAATGCACTGTGTCAGCTGGAGACTCTCGGGACAAAAAAGGGCCCAACGGTGTCTGCAGAGCAATGGCTGATGACTCCCAAAACTTCCAGCTACTGCACTTCCCGGCACTGATGGAAAAAGAGATACAGAAGTGACCGTATGGGTGTTTGCCACCATTTGCATTACAAGAGGCAAATGTGCAAGGTAAGACCAAGAGCATTCAGAATGATTCTTTAACTGAAGGCTGGAGAGTCAATGCAGGACTTTCCCCCTAGAAAACATCCGTCCTCACTTGATCGTTGTCTTGCAATGACTCAAAATCTGCAGGTCAAGATTCTGGATTTGAGTGGCTTTTATTTCCCCTCCCCCTGCACACACACTGCCTTGTGTTAACTAAATAAAGACAGTGAAAAATCAGAGATACGGGCTCAAAAATGAGTTGTGACCAAGCCAGTTGTCACTCACCAGTTTAAGGGGGTGCTATTAAGCTGTACCTATGCCCAGAATTTAGACAGGGTGGGGAAAAAATGAGGCTTGGGCATTCCTGTATGAAGAAATACATCATCCCTATAAATCCTGCTGTAAATTCTTACAGGATGAATATACAAAAGGAAATACCAGACCCCATTCAAATAGCAAATAAATGCAAATTTACTATCATGCCTATTTAAGAAGTGTAGTGAAAGTGAAACTGGTTTGTAGATGAATGAAATACAGAAGCCAGCAGAGATCTTACTTGGAAATGGAAGAAAAGAAAACACAAAATACAGCTGAAGTTTCACTTCCTCTGCACAAGAAACACAACAGAAAACTCAAGCACAGCACATAGCACATCCTCTACAACCTCCTGCTGTCCATACACATGAAGATTTTCTGCTTTATAGATATATCAGATTGGATTTTTTGTGAATTATCTGAGCAAAGATAATCAACTATGTAACTAAATAGAGGGATTTTAGACAACATACTATAAATCTATTTTTCTGCTAATAAGCACATGCTAATTATTTTATAATAGCAAACACAGTAACAGAACAACTGAAGGAAACTGCTGAAAAGCACTACTAAGCAGACCAGCTGCCTTGGGTTTGGTACTGGTTTAAGCACATCATCCAGTTCTCAGCATCACAGTGTCCAGGCACCTCAGTCTTGGATAGATTTATCAGGACACCCCTTGTTTAGGTTTCCACTTCACTGCGGGGAAACTCTGACAAACAGCTTGAGGATGATGACAGCAGAAGAGAATGAAGTTTTTGTGAGCCCCAGGATGACACCACACTGGAGATACACATCTACCAGATTGGAGAAATTACTTGCTTCTAGAGATTTACAAAAATGACTCAGGGAGGTTATACTACTTTATGTTGCTTCCTCCTGTAATTTCTTCCTGGATTTCTGCAGCCAATAGCTTATCACCAGAATTTTCAAGTTAAAGCAATCTAAAAACAGAACCTTGTTTTTACTCAGATGCATTGTGGAGAACAGCATGGACCAAGTTGAGCAACCACTTCCTAAGGAGCTTGTACCCTTGCTCTACACCAAAACCGGAGACTGAACAGCGCTTTTGGGGCTAACATTGTGAGAAATTAAACACACACAAAACATCTAGAGGAAAAAAAAAAAAACAACATAAAATATTTGCTCATCATCACGTGTTTTCATAATCCCTGGGGGTCACTTGCAGCAGCAAGTAACACAAAACATCCCCGTCCTTCTGCATGGCCCACGTGAGACAGACCTGCCTGCTTCTGCCACGGGCTCTTCAAACCCACCTATTCCCCCTCACCAGCTCTCAGCTCAGCCACAGAGCCAGCCCTGCCTGCTCCTGCCACTGGCTCTTCAAACCCACCTATTCCCCCTCACCAGCTCTCAACTCAGCCACAGAGCCAGCCAGGTCAACATCGGGGCAGCAGCAGCTCCAGCACTCAACAGTGAACGGTGGCAAGAACGTCGTGAGTGCTGAAGCCCCAGGATGAGTATTTGCAGCCTGATCTGGAACCACAAAAATCTATTCAATATCTTTAAATATTGAGTAGCAAGTTAGAAGAAATATGTAAGCTTAATTTCATCTCGTGAAAATGGTCACTTCTGCTAAAAACTTGTGGGTATGCAAGGCAGGAAAGGCTGAAGCAATCACCTTCATGCTGCAATAACACAACTGCTCACTTTTTAAATAAGTTTCCTCGGAAGAAACTGAAATCTATCAAAGAACAAAGAAAAATGCATGGAAATCATCATCATGGCACAAAAACAAAAGCAGAAAAGCTTTTCTGTGCCTTCTCCTAACAAAAGAAAGTTTAATTCTGAACCAGCTGCTTCACTGACTCAAGCCCACACCCCAAGGCAGGGGCTTGGTTTGGTTTTCTTTCTGTTTATTTCACAGTTTCCCTGTTTATTCAGCTTCTTTCCTCTCCTGGTGGCAGCCACGGCAGCAGAGAGCAAGTGGCTTCATCCAAAACCAGCAAGCAGTCCTCGACCCTGACAGCCACTGCATGCTGCTCTGTGAAACACAGGTAGCTATGTCCTTTGGAGCTTGGAAGAAGCTTCAAGTCTTTTCAGTAGGAAAAGGCAGTAAATCCCCTCAGAACTTACTTGAGGAAAAAAAAAATATTTTTTTTTTTGCAAGTGTTAAAAGCTGAAAGGGGGGGGGACACAATCAATGAGTTACACAGTCTAGGCTTGATGTAGCTTAAATGCTACTTAGACAATTGTTAAAAAAAAGAGAAGTCTCTGCTGCTTCCCTCAAAGTTGAGCATATTTCCCAGAGATGCTGGTACAGCCAGTCACCAAATGCTTGGGAAGCCTCAGGTTGCTCCCCTTACAGACAAATATTACAGACATTTCAGACTATCCATCCTACACTGAAGTTCAACCTTAGTGATACCAGTTCCACCTTCTTCAAGAGCACGACTTCTGCTTAGGCACACGAAGGACTCGGTTACTACAGGATCAGAGGCTGAAGGAAGAGTTTCAACAGACATTTGTAGCAGGAAACCTGGATAGCAAAAATCTTTTGCAAACAAGTATGTTCATTTTGACACCAGTAGTAGAGCTCTTCTACGGGGACTTCACGAAAAGCCAGCATTGACAGAGAACAAATCTTGCTCTATTTTCCTCTGGGAATGGCGTGCTTGCACTAAGGTGTAAATCCAGTTTTACAGTTCTCATCATCAGGAGCTGTTCTACGGGCACATCTGCAGTCCCCGTGTGGATACACCTCTGGCCTGAACAAGGCTTCTACCACACTGCACCAACAGTCTCCCTCTTCCTCTTGAGGGAAGGTCTTTACAGTAGCAGCTAAAACAGGAGTTTCACACAAACAAACAGACTCTCACAGTATTTAATAAAAGACACCACCAAAACAAGGTGTTTCTCAGAAAAGTGGATTTTTAATAGAAACAGATGTTGCCTCTTCAAGGTTACTATTTCAATGACTAACGTGTAATGACATAAAATACCCGAAAATAAGCTTCTAAAAAGAACCCTGAATCAAAGTCTAATGAAGCTGGCCCATTAATGAGCAGCAGACAAAGCGTGCCCATGCGCAGTGCCCTCTGCAAAACCAGCACACAGCCCTTTCACAAATTATTTCTTCAGTGCTTCGAAAACAAAGAAAACCACCGCAGCAGCTCCACAGGCACACTTGTCCACCACTTTTATAAGACAGGTTCCAACAACAAAATCCTCTTTCATATGCCTCCTTTTTTTTTTTTTGTATCAGCAAGAACTTTGGGTTACTTACTCCCCTCTGGTCTGTTCACAGGAGAAAATCATTTGTATAACAGAGTCTAAGGTGGTTGTTTTTTTCAGAATTTTACAGATGAGTGAAGCAAAATTCTTTGTGCAGTTCAACTATTTCAATCCTGTATGTACACACCCTCCACACCACGCACAGGCACACAACCAACCTGCCTGGGTTACAAGCACTCGGTGATGAGTAAACCTTTCTGGCTGCTGCAATACCTGTAACTGCACTTTACAGAAAGCAGCAGCAACAGCAGTACTAGGGTCCTGATGATGGTTTGAAGTTCAACAATTTCTACAGGAAGATATAAACTTAGTCTAAGCCAACCCCATGTAGTTAAGAAAAGTAAGACGCCGAGATTTGCAAGCCTGCTTTCAGGGCAGTCATGCAAAACTGGACACGTTACTCGTACATAACTGCAATCACAGCATCTCTCAAAGTCTTTCAACCTAGGTAAGGTATTTTTCTGTCAGCTGGACTGATTGTCCTCATCTAAACAGTCTCTCTCTTCACAACCCTCAGGAGCAGCTTGCCCGTTACCAGCCTGAGCAGGTCAGGATCATCCCCAATGCCTTGGTAGCCAAACACACCTGGAAAGAAGAGCCAGTGACAGAGCCTATGAGTAACTCCCACCTGCCCACCCACTGGAGTACACTGATTATAGAGAACAATTGAATGACTTTGTTCCTTACTCAGGGAGGTGCAGATAAGAGGTACAGGTCTTCTCATACCTTGGATGCAAGTTTAAAATGCTCTCAGTTGGCAGCTATGCACAGGAAAAAAAAAGTCACTGGCTGTGACAATTAACAGCTTCATTTTAAGTCTGTTTTGTTCCAGTGAATACACGGAGTTCCATGAAACAACCCTTTCTCAGCTACACAGATATATTCAAGGCACACGGCTAAAACCTGAATGTAAAAAACTTGTAAGACTTTGGGAAGCAGCCACACTCTATTTTAACGTGGTGGAGACTGAGCCTCACCAGCCCTGCCTGCAAGTACTGATGGTGAGAAGGGCACAAGGCCTCCATCGTCCTCCTCCAACCCCAGCAATGCTTCACTGTATCAAGTCCTGCTTTTTTCAAACCAGATTCTCAAGAAAACTCCGAAGCAAGACCATGCACCAGCCTGCAGAGAAAAAGGAGAGAGGTCTACAAAATGAATTATTTCAGGACACGCACAGACATGTAGAGAAGGACCTACAACTTACTGCAAGCAGCAACTCCTTAAATGAGATGTGGCAAAGTAAGGTCTGGATAGATTTCACATAAGATGTTGTTTACTAGGAATATTCCAGGAAAAATGCATTTCAATTTAATAGACCTGGGTTGATTTTATCCAAAACACAGGCTGTCCACTCAATCACTGTTTCTCAGAATCAATTGCATGGTGGGAATCGAATTTCTCTGTGGAAACAGGTGTGAACATTTGTTGGAGCTGCCTTCAGTTCAGCCTTACGTCTGTTATTACAGACTACAACCTTCATTAAAACCTCTCTTGATTAAAACACCTCACTTGTGGGATTTATTTTGTGCCACTTGCTGCCTAAATTAAGGAAAAAATATACTATTTTTTCTATAATACACTTTACAGAGTGGCTGAAAAGAGACTGCTTGCATAACAGGCATTATGCAATTTCCCAAATAAATAATACTCTCCTAAAGGGGAAGATTACAAAGTCCCGAAGATTTTCAGAACTGCAGATTTGGCTTCAAGAGCAAAGAGTCTGTAAAAATCACATGCCACATCAAATCTTGCTGATAATTATCAGCACCACCTCAGCACCCAAAGATCCCATCAGGAACAGTGCGTCACTGTGCAATAACAAAAGACAAGCTGGCAAAATGAACAATTTATCACAACTGCACCCTCTCTCAAGAATGTAAAGAGGTTGACACCCGCTTTAAAACAAAACCCAGCATGGATAAAGCAACCCTTATAAAGCTCTGCTTTGGTTTGAATACCATCTTCTAGTCCTGTGATGGTTTTATTAAATAATTATTAACACCCACCCCCACTGCCAAAACAATTTACACAAAGGAAAAAAAAAAAAGAAAGAAATGCAAATTTAACTTTATTAGCCATCTTCAATCAAGAGAACTTTTTCAGCATCTCACATGGAAAACTTAACCTAAGAAAAAAGCCCACCAAAATACCATGAAACTGAGTGATCATCATGGAGATGTTTAAAAACCAGAACGGCCTTCGTGATGGAAATAAGCATGTCCAAGTCACAAATGGTCAAAAGACAGAAGTAAAAATGAAGCCTAAGCGGCAGCACAGAAGAAAAACCCATCACAGCAAGATAGTTGGCAAACAGACACCACTGCCCACCAGTCCCCCACCTTCATATTTTGACAAGTAACTTTCAGAAGCCTGAAAAAATTTTGCTTCTCCTTAATTTTGTGTTGCTTTTATGATTCAGCCTTTTCTCTCCACTGGTGTTTCTCTAATCTCCACTTGGCCCCCAGCACACAGTGCTGGCAGCCCTGGCACGCTCCAGCTCTTGACAGCCAACACTGACACTGATGCTGTTCTAGAAGAGAAAAAGTCCACGTGTACCAAGCCCTGCTCCAGCCACAGCACCGGTTGGGAATCGCAGCTCCCCACCCAGCGTGCAACTGCAGCCTGAAATTTGCACTGGAAATGGGATGAGAGTGAAAAAGTGATCCAGTAAGTGAAAGAAGCCAGGATTAGGGGAAATTCACTTTCATTGGATACCAAAGAGGTCCACTGCAAGTTTCAGATCTTGGAGTCCTGGGAGATTTTCACCAACAACTTCAACCAGGAGCATGGAAGAGGGACACTGAGTTTTGCAAAGGCAGCCTCCATCCTGCCAGAAGCTGCAGACATAAAATTACACTTTCACAACTGAGCTAATCAGCCACGGACCAAACATAAGCTGCATTTATCTCCTTAGAACAGCACAGCTTTTTCTTAATTATCCAAGGTCAATGGCAGTGAATATCGAGCAAACCAACAGTGGGGGAAGCAGTGTAGATACAGAACTGGAGGGCAGGCAGCCTTACATTTGTTTAGCAGTAGTATCACTTTTTAATATGAAGTCACTCTTCTGAGAAATGAGAATTACTTTCCAATTAGTCACCAGTCAATATGTTTGATATGGTATCTTTTTAGACACAGAAATATCAAGTTCTGTACCAGCATAATTCTTTCTTTCACAGAATCATAGAATCATTTTGGTTGAAAAAGACCTTTAAGATCATCGAGTCCAACCATAAACCCAGCACTGCCAAGTGCATCACAACCATGTCACCAAGTGTCACATCTATCTATCAACTAAGAAAAAAAAAGAAAGGTTTAAATGTTGGAGTGTAAGAGTTTAAAGACAACTAAAGTATCCAGTCAGCCACAGGAATACCAATTTTTATTTTATTATTTTAAATCAAACTCACCCAGAATTACAGCAGCACCTCAGCATTTTGATCACCAGAAGTTAATACAAATGACTTGAAAGCGTTACACCTCTGGTTCAACACCTACAAGACGGGAGGTCTCAGGCACACAGTCTCACCTGCTGCCTTCCTCAAATATGTAGCTTTTCCAGACAGGTTCGTGCTTGTCACAGAACAGAAACTTCTTTGGAAATCTCAAGAACCATTTTCAGCTTCCCTAAAAACACAAGTGGTAAAGAGCTGACAGAGTTTTACTAGTGCTATGTAATAGAAAGGCATTGCACAATCTCCCTGAAATTTCTATTCAAAAATGTGTACTATTCCCATGAGCTGAAGAGTTATTTCATGTGGCATCCATAATTACACGGCAACTGAAGATTTCTGCAATCACAGAAGCAAAGAACAGCTCTAACAAGCCTAAGGTGAGCTGGGTAAAGCTATCAGAGAAACAGGGGGAGAAGGGGAAAGGTGCAGAAAGGTGCTTCCATATGTCTCATAATAGAACCAACACAAGAGCAACAAACTGCCCTGACCGTAAGGGCCCTGGGAAGAAAAGCATCACCCTTTAAAGGCACAGTGGTCCTTAGGCAGTGCACAGGGCTGTATTTCTTTCCAAGTTACATTCTACTTTCCTAAGCTTGTTGATGACATTATATAACTATTAATTACACTGCTGTTCAGCATGATTTTAACTGCAATGATTCCAACTGCTTCCAGTAGCTCACTAATCCAAAGTACAATCCTCTTGACAGCAACTGATAGATTTGGAATCTTCAGTTCTGGCTGAAAGAAAAATCAAAGCCCTCATCTGTCCACTGAATAAAACAGCCAATATTCCTGCTGACCAGACTCAAACCTTGTTAATGCAGAGCAGCTCTCAGCCCAACAGCAGCCAAGGAGCAGCTCACACCTAGGGAGTGGTTAACGCAGTGAATGTGGATGAATTACAGAGAAGAGTGGTGGGCCTGGCAAGGCAGCACTGTCTTGGGGGTTTTCCACCCCTCACAAACTCCCCTGGGAGGGCAGTAGCACAGCTGGACCGCAGTGGGTGCTTGCTCCACTACTCCAAAAGGCAATCCCCCAATGGATGGCTGTGCTTGAACCCCAAAGCTGAGCATCCACCTAAGACCAGGCAGGCAGCTCCAAGAAGCAGCTGGAGTCAAGCTGTGCTAACACAGCAAAGGAAGATTTCTTCCCAAATGCCATCTCAAAATTGTAAGGAAAACAACAACAACAAATCAGGTGTCTTTTGCATCTTCTTCATTGCAGGCACTGAAAGGTTTCAATCATCAGCTACCAGACCCAGCAGACCCCTCCTCGGACACATGCTCTGCCTTCGCCCTTTCCCATCCGCTCTTCCAGCGCAGATCTTCCCTGCAAGCTCCAACATAATTCCACATGCATTATTTATCCTCCTGCTAAGTCATGCAGTGGGATAATTACTTAACTATTGTAATGATATTTTGCAATGGCTCTACTCTATTATTCTAATTGATTTTCATGGGATTGCTTTTGCTGCGTGCTTTGAGCATATTTTTCTGGAGTATAAAAAGTGAAGTTTTACATTCATTTTAAGCCTATCAGCTGGATGTCAAAAGTGACTTTTTAGAAGAATACCAACATATTTTAAATTAAAACAACACTGATGTTTTTTAAAACAATGTTGATGTATTACTCAGATTTTTGCCATCTCTGCTAGCAGCCACTGACAACATCTTTTCATAAATCTAATGAAATATAAAAGTAGTTATTAAATATTTGTAAATGTTAATCACAATTTTTTCCCTTCCAACAGGATGTTGTTTGCCTTGTAAGACTTCAGCTAGCATAATTACCAAACACTGGAAAGGTGAGAGATCTGCAACATTTTTATTTACAAAATGAAAGCTTAAATCAAAACACATTTGCTTGTCTTGCTTAACACCACATGAAATTTTACTAAGTTAAACAATGAGCTTAAGACTCAGAGAACTGTTGCAGTAAAACACTAAATAAAGTCAATCCTTTCCATATACTCAACGTGATAGAAGCTACACAGTAGAGCAACCCAATTAAACAATTACTTATTTCTCCCTACCCCCGGGATATTCTCCAGGCTACGTGTGATTCAAGATGTAACAGTTTTGTCAAGCAATGAATAGAGTTTCAAAAAACACAATAGTCCCAGCAGTTCCAAAACTGGTAAGAAAACTTTTTTTGCCTCAAGACAGAAATCCTTCCAGGAGGAACCTTACTTCTGTACTAGAGCAGGGAGGAAAAGCAACAAGCCACTGCTAACGTACCCATTTTACCTACTAATTATCTGCTGGCTACACAAGCAAAGGCCTGGGTACAGATCCATGGAGAAGGAATATAATCTTTTTGATCCAAGTGAGCACACAGGTATATGAGGACTAAATATTTGTACACTAACATCAAACCCAAGAAGTTTATACAATTGGTAGTAGAAAGACTGAACTTTAGGCAAAAGAAGACTCATTGAGAACTACAGCCCTACAAAATATGGCGAGTATGTTGAACTTTCTGGGTATTTTTGTTTCTTTCTGCTTCAAAACAGTAACATGTTTGCTCATCATCTACCACAGTTTACAAAAAATACACACATCCAAAGTTTTCTTAGTCCCTGTTTGAACTTTAAAGGCTCCAGGATGACTGAATGCAATGAGCAGTCTGAGGAGTCCTGTGCTTACATGGACACAGACCAAGTTCTTCCCCTGAGTCTCATTTAGGGCTTTATACAATACAACTCATTTCTCAATTCCTTTTTATCTATTAAAAACACCTCCCTGGAAAAAAAAAAAAAGAAAAAAAAAGAAAAAAGGAAAAAAGTCGTGGAACAAAGCACGATCACAAGAGATAACCGTGTCAAGTTTTATGTCAACTTATTCCCTTTCCTCTCTGTGCATCGGTCTCAGAGCCCTGACCGGCCCTTGCAGCTGACAACCAAGTGCTGCATTGACTCCTGCAGCCTCTGGACACGATTCCAAAAAATCAATGCGAAGAGCAAAAAGGTCACATTCTCTCCAAGCATCAACTACCCATCGAACCAAGATGGAATTGAAAATGCTAGCACGTGAAGAAATAAAGCAACCAACTGCTATTAAACTGATTTCTTAGCACAGCATCCATATTCCCACACCTGTGACTAAGTAAACCTGTTCCTTACACTATATGCCTTCATATAAAAAAAATAAATACCACTTAATGCTTGTGACAGGCTTTTAAAAACACCTTGGTGCTTTTAAACACGTAAGTGTTCAGAGTGCCAGCAGGAAAGTCAGTCTGGCTTACAATGCAAAAAAAAAAAGGCAAGAGGGAAAAATCTGAAGAGATGTAAATAAACCCAAACTGCTGCTAGGTGTTATCCCGCGTGCTCCCTGCACATTAGGAAAAAACCCTGAGAACTGGCACAGAATTGTAACAGGTACCTTATTATGGGCACAACTTGTTTGACATGCACGGCCGTTGGCAGAAGAAATGCCTCTTCCAGGCACAGCGGCGAGACTGCCTTCACGTGTCACATCTTTATAAATGGAGATGCTGAACACAAAGGTGTGATCCCTGTGCAGCTGAAGGCTCAGCACCATGTTCCACCACCTCCTTCACTGCTGATTCATTTGCAATTGGAAAAAAATGTCATTGTCTTCATACAGACAGAGAAGCTTTTGTCTATCATAAAGTTTCGCCTCAACAAACCCTAAACTTCTGAATGCAAATGCGTGGTCCCAGCTTGTAGAGGTGCTGTGAAACTGTCAGTGTCAAGGCAGTGATTTAACGAACCTCAAGATTCCCCAGTTTGAGCTGTGGTATTACAGCCTGCCCCTGTGAATAGCCCTGTAGTCCCATGGACACTAATAATGCACGTTTCATATGCATCAGAAATTCTTGACCTTAGAAGTTAAGCAACTTCCAACTAACTTGAGTCACATCCGCTAATAAGTACTTCTAATTAATGACTCTTAATTGCTGCCAGAGTCCTGTATTCCCACACCCATGATTAAGCATGTTCCTTACCCTGCTAACCCACGTGTAGAATTGTGCAATTCTACCAGTCCCATGCCTTTAGCACCCACACAGCACACGGCTTGTGCCACTCCTCCGGTGCTTTAGGAGCAAAGACATCACTGTACACGACGGTGAAACGAAGTGTACAAAGTCTACCCACCACCCCGTTCCAGCACTTCTATCATCATTTGCTTTCTTGCTGCCCTTGCTCTAATTTTAAATTATTATCTATACAGTTCAGAAAAAGGAAGATAAACGTTGATTTTTAAACTCTGATTTCGTGTGCAGCTTTTGAGAAGACATTTCAGGATTTCAAAGTGTTTTTCAAAGATTAACCTCCTATAAATCATATGTGGTAGGGGACTTCTTACAATTGCTTTAGGCAGGTAAACCTATGCATGTGAGTTATCTAATTGTCCAGAGTTACTGTGAGTGAAAAGGGGGGGGGGGGGGGGTAAAAAAAAAAATTTTGCCACAAACCCATCCCCCGGTGGCCACCCCCCTCTTTGGACCACGGGTAGGTACACAGAAACACCCACCCAACTCCCAGAACAACACTTTTCTGACAACATTTACAGTTTCATCATGTGTCACACAGGAATTAACCATTTCTTGACATGGAGATACTGCTTCTGGAAGGTTTGCAGCCCTGCATCCCATAGCAGGAGCGCTCCTGCCCACGCCAGGGCAAGCCCATGCTCATTCCTGATGGGACCACTGCTACATCACCTCTACAGAGAGGCAAAAGCCCCCAAAAGGAGCAAAACAGCCATCAAATTGGCACCTGCGGGTTAACTTACCCTCCCTGGGCAAAGCAGGACAATGCCCACCTCCTGGAGTGCACCAAGCTACCTTTAAGGTACCTTCAAGCCTCACCACCCAGCCATCCCTCAGACAAGCCACCCACTGTCACTACCACGTGTTTTGCCTTTTGCTCTGATAAACGCAGCACCATCAGGCACTATTAGAGTAACTTCTGCAACCCACCGGCCTCACTTTCAACGCTGCTCCAATTAAGACACACCGTCCTTCGAATCCCACGCTGCCATCAGACAGCTGCCAGTCCCTCCTACCCAAGTCAAGCTACTTGTGGGTAAAACCAAGAAAACACACATAATTCCCCCAAAATAATTCACCATTTTTATGACAAGCCATTTCATGTGATACAAGTTTACAAATTGTTATTAGTACGCTGAATCAGAAACATTTCTCAGGACTTACTAAGTATTTTTGTTAAATTGATCCAGACCCAGGACTGTTACAGAATAGCAACTGAAAAGGGGGTTTGTTTCTCCGTACAGCACCTGTAAGAACTGAGGAATAGCAGCAAACAGGCACCAACCAGAGCTTACTCACCCTATTAGCATTACAGAGCCTCCCCTTCTGCTGCTAATGATGTGCTCTACCCTGCATCCCCAGGAGACAAATGACTTCGCTGCCTGATTGACTCCATCACAGGGCCATCGTCCATCAATGTATTGCCTCTCTTATTGAAATCTCATCTCGGGAAGAGAAAGTGCTCTGTACCACTTCCGAAAAAAAAAAAAAAGTGAAAGCACTTTCAGAATAAGAGCTCCAAGATAGATAATTAGAGCCAAATGTTTCAGTAGAAACATTTCCAGCAACCTGAACGTATATATGCATGCTCTGTCCAAGCAGGACAAGGAAGATTTATATCCTTCTGCTAATCTCGATTATTTTCTTTTTAAACAACAGAATGAAACACCTACCATAGATAAATGTATTGTAATTAAAACACAGTGAATATAGGGATTAAAAATGGTGACTTGAGAATATTTAGCTCGCTGGTTTGCTAAAGGGTGAATTCCAGGCTCAAATCATGCTAACATCACACTATCCACATTGACACCTGCCAATAGAAGTGAAAGAAAACTACAAATCCTTCTGTGTCTTTATTTAGTACATAGATAATTTTTAAAAGTAAGAGTAATCATATTCAATGAAGTACTACCCCTACAATTTAGAAAATGCTGCACATTTGGAACCAGAGCACAAGGGGTAGTCCACGTTCAAAACTCATCGGGCAGCATTCTGATCAACTTTACACCACCACTGAAGCCACCAAATCCTTGTGCTTCCACAACCTCTGCCCACCTCCCCAGCTGGACCATGTTAAGTCGCACGTGAATTGCCTGGATGTAGTTCCACATGCACAAAAATAATTTAGCTCCGGAAAAATATTTCAGATTACGATCAGTTTCACGTCTGTCTATTCAACAGTATAAATCTGAAGAAGGCAGCTTTATCTCAGGCAAGGTATTTTGTCTCACTTAGCACCTCTGCGTGTTAGAAGCAATTCATCTTAGCTCTGAAATCCCTACGAACAATCTGCTTGACAAAACACGTGTAAACATTTATTCTTTGTTTAGCCCTAAACAGTATCCCAAACTGACTTGGTTTGCTTCCATTTCATTTAAGAACAATCAATCTGTTAAGATCCTCAAACTGAAGTTTCTACAACTCCTCAACATCAAATCAGACTCACAGAATGGTCTGCATTGGAAGGGACCTTAAAGACCATCTAGTTCCAACCCTCTCTGACATGGGCAGGTACACCTGCCACTAGATCAAGTTGCTCAAAAGCATCATCAAACCTGGCCTTGAACACTTCCAGGGATGAGGCATCTATCAACTCTCCAAGCAACCTGCTCCAGTGTCTCACCATCCTCACAGTAAAGAGCTTACTTCCACCTAATGTAAATCTACCCTCTTTTAAAGCCATTACCTTTTGTCCTGTCACTACAAACCCTTGTAAAAGTCCCTCCCACCCTTTTCTGTAGGCCCCCTTTAAGCCCTGGAAGACTGCTTTAAGGTTTTCCTAGAGCCTTCTCTTCTCCAGGCTGAACAACCAACTTTCTCAGTCTGGCCTCACAAGGGAGGTTCTTCAGCTCCTTGATCATCTTCACAGCCCTCCACTGGACCCGCTCCAACAGGGCCATATTTGTCTTACACTGAGTACTCCAAAGCTGGACACAGTGCTTCAGGTGGGGTCTCACCAGAGTGGAGGAGAGAAATAGAATCACCTCCCTTGACCTGTTGGTCACACTTCTTTTGATTCATCCCAGGATATTAGCTTCTGGCACATATCGCTGGTTCATCTTCAGCTTTTCATCCACCAATATCCCAAAGTCCTTCTCTGCAAGACTGCTCTCAATCCATACTCATCAGCCAGCCTCTGTCTGTGCTTGGGATTGCCCTGATCCATGTACAAGACCTTGATGAACTTGCCAGTCTTGGCCTTGTTGAACTTCTCATGAAGCTCACACGGCCCCACCTCAGCTCCCTCTGGATGGAATCCTGTTCCTCTGGCGTGTTGACCACACCACAGAGCTTGGTGTCACCAGCAAACTGCAGAGGGTGCAGGTGATCCCACTGCCTATATTGCCACGCCCATACTGCTGTGTAAGTTGGAAATACAGTTTCTGGATGTCTGCACCACCTCCATATAGCAAACTGTACACTGTGCTTACTTAGATATGGAACATTTCAGCTCGCAGTAAATTGCATAAAACACACACTTCAAAATGTTTACCAGTCAGAAGGTTAAAAATCAATTTGACTACTACAAGATTTCTGCTTCTGCAGCAAAGAGCATAATTACAAATTTTTAGTATTTTAATCCTTGTAGCATAGGGGGTTACTCTACAACCCCGGGTCAGCATCTCAAATAAGACCACATACAGCTCAAAATCAGTTCTCCTGGGTTTGCAATCCATATTTCGATCCCTAT
>JANHFX010028704.1:0-43579 GCA_027560015.1 Chloroceryle amazona
TCCCGGGCCGCGGTGCCCTTTTGTCTCGCCTCGTGGTGAAACGGCCGGGTCCTTGCCGTCTTCAGGAGCTGGGGTTGGGGGAGGAGAGCGGGTTTGGGGTGCGGCGAATAGAGCCGCGTGCCCCGCGGGGGCAGTGGGGAAAGCTAGGAGGCAGAAAGGAAGCGTAACCGCCTTCCCCTCACGGGAAAAGGGCAGCGCCTGCCGCCGAGCTCCCTGCTGGCCTCGGCCTGGCCGCGGCTCGTCAGCTGTTCCCCCACCGCCACCCCCCGGAGCGGATGAGTTCCCTGCGGGGGTGTCACAGGTGTGTGTGTCACTGTCCCGGCTCCGCTGCGCCGGGAGAGGGGACTCGGCCCGTGCTGGCTGCAGAGCTCCACGTCACGCCCGGCCTCACCGTGTCCCCTGGCTGCCCTGTGCCAGCTGGCACTGGGGAACAGTGGATTCCAGCCGTGGTAGATGGCTGCTCTGCCCCCCGTGCAGGCTTGGGCCCTTCCCAAGGGACCAGCTGGCTCGGGGAGGCAGGGGCCCAGGCACCAGTTACTTCATTACTTCTCTTACTGACACTTTATCTTTTTTCCTGCTTCACCTTCCAGTGAAGCTGCTTAGCTCCAGTTCCCCAAAAGTCAGCCCTTGCAAAGTTTAGGTAGCATAACTTTTAAATGTGATCCTTGCACTTTGATTTCCTTTTTCTCCACCAGAAGTAAAAATTCTGTGCGTTTTTAAGCCTGTCCTGTGGCAGAGGTGACACGGTGCCTGTTTCGGTGGGTAACTCAGCAGAGGCTTGGTGGACAAGTCAGGAAGCCAGCCGGGCTTGGGCAGTTGTCAAAACTGTAGGTGCTGGAGCTGTAAAATAGCAGAGAAAGTCAGTGTCTTGGTATACAATGCCAGAAAATAAAAATGCAGGGTGACTCCTTAGCTGCCCACATGGCTCTAGTTTCCACAGGTTTGCCAGAGCTGCTCTTGATCTGGCTGGGCCTGCGCCAGCATTGTGCTGTGGCCCCCTCAAAAGGCAGGTTGCCTTTGGACAGCTCGCATAAGCCAAGGCACTGTCTTGTTCTTTCCTTCGTGCCAACATTTGTTCTTGTCTGTAGTGTAGGCCAGGGGATATATTCAGAGGAAAAGTAACCCAGGCAGGGGGAGAGCCCAAGCCGCTGGTCTCCCTGAATTTTTTTCTCCAGTGGTTCAGCTGTGCCGCTGCACAGCATGGGTGTTGCTCTCATGGGGAGGTCCCAGTGAGGATGGGAGCATGTGAATGACTTCTGCCGTGCAGTTGAGAGGGCTTGGGGAGCTACAGGCATCGGCTGTGGCTTGTGAAAGCTGCTCTCTGTCCCTGTGCTGGTGCCGAGGGAACTGCGGTGTGGTTTGGAAATGTAGAGTGAGCACTTGGGCTCTCCCTGATTCGTGGTGTGGCAGCGTAAGCCTGTCTGCCTCTCCTGTTTGGGACAGATGAGTGTTGCACAGAACTAAGTGAAATCTGGTACTGGAGAGCTCCTGGGAGAGGTGAGGCTGGAGGGCTAGTTTGGAGAAGGTGGCTGTTAGGGAATAACAGCTTCTTGGGGCCACAGCCCGAGTGTCTTCCCTCTTCTCCCTCAGTGATCCCTGTCACATCTCTACCTCCCGGTAAAGATGCTGCGAGTTCAATAAACTGCATGTAGGAGGTTTAGCCTGGACCCTCTGGATCCAGCATATCCCCTAGATGTCATGACACCGCTGTTCCTTAATTTAATGTGCGCTAGCTGCTCAACCACCACCTGACAGAGGCTGCTGATGCCAGCAGTCCTTGCTGTAAGCGGGTTATGTATATATAAATGGGCATTGTGCTTCCAGGGACTTCAAGCTAAAATGATCCTAGTCTGTTTGGGACCAATAAGGGAAGAAATGCTGCAAGTTTTGCCACGAGAAGCATTAGGCTCCCTGGCACAAGAGGTGTGAGGCAGTGAAACAGGCTTTTCCGGCCTTTGGGAGAGTCGCTTCCTCTTCCTGCCAAGTAGGAAGACCTGTTCTGGGCTGGATTAGGGGGCAAAGCATTTAAACAGGGTGATGTGGAGGGCCAGACACTCCTCAGCGTCTTCACCTTCCCTTACTCATGTATTCCTAATGGTGACCCAGCAGCAGTGTCCCAGTTTCATGTGCTGATTGTTCCTGCAGGGGATCAAAGGGATGGGAAATGGAGGAGGCTGGAGCTAGCTGTTCAATTCCCATCTGGCTGTTGGGGCACCTCTGCTACTCTCTAGCAATTTTGGTAAAATACCAATGAAATTTTGCAGAATGTTACCAAATCTTAAGCAAGCGTAAGAGCAAGGATGTGCTATTGGTCAGAAAATGAAGGGAGAAGATGAGAGCTTCAGCTTTTCCAGAAGCTGGTTAGAGGGCAAGTGAGGGGAAGGCTGCTTCTTGAACTTGAAGGTAACATCCTAGGAAGGAGGCCCTGTGTGTTAGTTTTCCAGCCCAGCTCAGAAAGCTGGCTTTCTTACTGATCTCTGAGTAGCATGAATCTGGCAAATCAAAAGAATGAAAGTGAACTTGCCTACCCCAAAGCTGTATCTCTGCTGGCAGCGAGTAGAAGGAACTTGGGTCTGTCTCTTGCTTCCTAAACCAGAAATGTCCGTTATCTCCTCCTAGCTCTTCCAAAGTTGAGTTTTAAACTATCTGATAATGTACAAAGTTAATGAGTTGATCTTTCTCTTCTGGTGAGAAGGGGGAGTTGCAAGTATCTGCAGAGTGTGTGTGAGTGAGAGCAAACGAGGCCCAAGTTCTGTACTACAGTGAATTAACCTTTCTAGCCAGGAGAAGATGAGGGTAGAAGAAGGCTGGTGATAAGCAAGTTAAGCCCTTGTGAGAAGTCTGGCCTTGGCATTCAGCTCGAGTGCTCAGGCTTTCATCCAGCATCTCTGTTTCTCTCCTACAAAGGGATTCTGCTTCCAGTCTAGAGTCTTGGTGAAAGACTGTGCCCCGCAGAAGCTGCAGCCATGTCTGTGCATGGGGGTGTTGCAGCAGCTCAAGTCGAAGTGATTTTAGCCATGGTGTTTTCCCTCTTCTCACTTGGGGCTTGTCTGCTGTTGCTTCATGTGGTTTTCCAGTGTCAGTGTTAAACTGACAATCACTCTTTGTCCCTTTGGTCTGTGCAGCTCTGAATAGTTAGCAGAGCTGTGGTGGGTTGTTTCTGCTAGTCTAAGCTGTAAACGCTTGGCGAAATCAAGCATCGGCACCCACTGGGCAGTTTCCTTGCAGGCTTAGGCCTGGGATGTTGCATCTGAATCATGTTTGGAAACCTTCACAAAGTCTTAGAGATGAGGGTGTTCTGCAGACAGCTCTGCTCAGAAGGAGTTTGCGAACACCTCCCAGCTGGGCGGATGGCCTTTCTGCCCCTGAGTGAGAGGCCAGCGGGTCCTGATGCGTTATAATGGTAAAACCTGTAGGACACTGCTACCTTGAGTTATCTCTCCTGCCTCAAACTAAAAGGCAGTGCTAGACTTCTGCCCAGAGATGTGGCTCTTAGGAGCTATTTTACTGAAACAGGGAAGGAGGAGGCACAGAGAATGGTGTCTTTGAAGGCTTTGTCTACAAACACAACCAAGGCTGACAGACAGTGTGTCAAAGAATGCTTTTTCTGAATTAAGTGTTTTGGAAGGTGGGGGAATGAGGCATATGCAGCTTCTGAGAAGCTGCAGAAACTAAAGTCTCAACAAGTAATTTATTCTGGTTGTAACTGGAAGAAATTGATCAAGGCTGGAGAATGGAGAAATGGCAAGAGAAGGGGAAGTATCAGTGTCTTCAGAATCATGGAAAAGCAGAGTGATGCAGCTTCCTGCTAGGGTTTGGATTCTGCCAGATTGAGACTTCATCTGCTGTAGTGGAGAAACCAAACATGACACAGATAAAAAGTCACCAGGAAGGACAGGGGCCTGAAAATATGTAGGAATTCCTGCAAAATTAATCACATACTCATTCTGTTTGAGTGTGGAAAAGCTGACCTGTTGCAGCCTGGCTGGTGCTGCAGAAAGCATCTTTTGCAGCTGGGATCTCCTTCAGTCCATCTGGAGCGTTGTTGGTCCTGGTGGTCCAGCTTTGAGTTAGCCTCGAGCTCCTGCTGTTTCCCCGCCTTGTGCGACAAGGGTGGGAGGCTGTGCATTTCTGCCTCTTGTTCTGAGGTGTCCTCGGATGCCGCCACTTTTGCAACCAGGCAAGTTGGCAAAGCTGAGCGAGACCTTTGTGGACAGCCTGGTGGTTCTGGAGATCAAGACTGTCTTAGCATGTTTCACTGTTAGCATGGTGGGCCTTTCCCAGAGCGGCCTGGAAGTCACCTTCCTGTGAGTTAACACTGCAGCTGGGAGTGCTGCTGGGATACGTGTAGGGAATGACTGGGGTCAGCTGCAAGTAGATGCCTTGTAGGGTTTTGCCTTGTTCCTGATTTCTTTTGAGCAAAGTGCTGGGAAACTGGTGGTGCCAGGGTTATATTGTGCTGCCTCAGGGAGCTGTGCTCCTCTCCTGGGTTAGGTGACGCAAATACTCATTCCCTCCTGGGAGCATCTGCAGCCCTGGACTGTAGGTGGCTTGTTCTGCTGGTGGCGGGTGCTGTAGAGCTGCTTTGCACACGAGTTCCAGCTGTACTGGGATGACTGTTGAATGTGCTAGAATGCTTGATTCTCAACTCTGGTGTGAATTCCTCGACTGTGCCACATAGGCATGTGAGAGGGAGTACACCGTATAAGGTGGTGTGCTGTGTCTTATGTGACTGTAACAATGCTACCATGTCCAGGCAAGTACCAGTATAACTATCTTGTCTTCCAAGTGATGTCATACATCAGGAGGAGGATTTGGTGTGGCCTTTCATTGCTGTGCCTGGTTTCTGGCTGCACTGCCAGAGCTGTGTTGGTTCAGAGGCTCTCTCGTCTGCTCCCAGGTTGGCAGCAGATCTCCTTCTCCATCTTCCTTATTGGGATCTGTTTGTCACTGTGGCTCTGCCTCGGATCTGGGCTCAGGGAAACAGTTTAACCGTTGATACAGGATCTGTTTCTGAAGAGACAAAGCTTTCACCTTAGGACATGGAGTATGATGGAGACCTTGATCTGGGCTTGGGTGAGCTGGTCGATCTGTGAAGAACAGTGCTATGGCAAGGTAGTACTTGGCTTTCCAACGTGTGCTGTGTTAATCAGGTCTCAGTGGTGGTATGTCATGCTAGGGCCACTCATGGGATAGCCTGGAGGATCTCCCTACAGCAGACTGGTGTCTCCAGTGCACCTATCTTTGCTCTTTTTTTTTTGTTTGTGTTTTTCAGAAATCTGGGCTGGGCCAGTCTTGGGGTGAATGGCTGTCTGTCACTGTGGGGATTGTGAAACGTGAGTGGGGCGAGGACTGGAAGAGTAGTGTCTGTGGAGTGGCATGTGGAATTTTACTGACAATGAGTTTTCTACTTCATGGTCTGTCATTAAAGGTGTGGAGCGTTTAGGGAAGAGGTTGTGATTTAGGTTCTTGCCGAAGCAGAATTGCTTCCTCAAAGTAGTGCTTTCTCAGCCCAATTGTCTTAAGAGTCATTCTAAAGGAGGTCACGTTTCTGTTACAGAAGTAAAGGCTGTACTGTTAAGGCTGCCTTTTGCCTCTGGTTGTGTGAGGAGGAGACATGTCCAGAGAAGCTGGAGTAGGAATAGTGCAGAGCAGAAGTGATACCTGAGGGGGCTCTGTGGCAGGTGATCCCATAGGATGTTCTGCAGCCGCTTACACCCTGTTGCCCTGCTTTAATTCTGAGTGTTTTCAGGCTGCTGGAGTTAGGAACTGAGTATGGAGCACAGGGCTGATCAGACCTCTCAGGACTAAGGCAGAGTCTCTTAAGATATTGTGTTCTGATGGTGTTGAGGGTGGGTGGTCTGAGAAAGCTGCCCTCTCCCTGTGCCTGGGGAGAAGGCATCCAGAGCTGCAGAGAGTGTCCAGAGGGTGCTTGGCATCCTACTGATTGCCTGTGTCTAATTACTGCAAAACTTTTTGTGGGATTTCTCATCTGCCTGCTCTACCTGTTCCTTTTGAATTATAGCAACAATTAGGCACTGCTGTTTTGAGAGCATACACTAGTGAGTGGCAGAAAATGACCTGATCTGGGAGAACGGTTACGTGTCAGACGAGAACTCCAGTCTAAAGTGTTTTATAGCCCTCGGTAGCTCGGCAGCCTGATACCCTCTTTTACAACCGCGTGAATCATTAGTGAACAGTGTGATTCATACACAGATCATCATTCACTTAGAGCTAATGAATGAGCCCCTGACTGCTGAAGACACATGACGTGGTAGAAGATGGCAGCGAGCACCTCAAAACAGGGCAGACTTTTTTTGTCTTTGAGTGGGTTTCTTCACCACCCCCTGCCCCTAGCTCCCTAGTCCCCTGTAGCTCTGTGGCATTAACATCTTAACAAGCAAATCTGGATTTGTTGCTTCAGTCCCTCAGTGTACGTCTTGTACCCAGCTGGCCCATTAGCATAATGCAACAAGTCTTTTAAACTTGGAGCATTAATAATTGGAGAGGGAGGAGGGTGAGCAGGGGAGCTGTGGCAAAACTGAGCCTCCCAGTGAGTCACAAATGTCTGAAGTGCAGAAATGTCTGTTCCACTTACTGGTAATTGGGCATCCGGGCTTTCTGCATGAGGTCAGATGCAGCCAGTAAGGCCGATTCAAAACAGGCCCACGCAATTATGTTTTGTGATGTGTTGCCTTTGATCCAAGGATTTCAGAGCAGCATTGATTCACCTTCCCCATGGGGTGTGCAGTATCCCCACGAGCTGATTCAGTGCTCTTCAGCTGTACGGGATGGATGAAGCCCCGTGGGGTCTGCTCCTGCAGCTGCTGAACTGATTTGGGACCCTGTTGCCGGTGGTTGCCCGAGCAGCAGCCTTGCTGTTGGAGGTGGCTCCAGCTGGGGACAGGAGGAAGCTTGGAGCTGCTTACGATGACCTCTGTGCAGGTAGCACGTGCTGGACCAATGGGCTTCACTGTTACCTGCTACCTGTGTAGCCTTTGGCCATGTGATACCTGGCCAAATTTTCTGCTGTGTGGAGCAATAGAGGTCTGTGACCTGATTCTTCTTCACCTCCTTTCTGTCCCTGGGGAGTGCTGCCTGCTCAGGAGACAGGTCCTGGCGGTGGCGGCAGGCCAGCTGCTGCTGCAAGGGGGGAAAGCACTACCTTGCCTGACCCTTGGTGAAACAGTAGCCAGTCTTGCCTCTGCTACCATGCTGAGGCAGCATTTGCTGCCTCCCTGTGGGAAGCTCTCCCTTGCTGCTGAAGCAGGGGGTGCACTGAGGAAAGCAGGCTCGCTTCCCCTTTCCAGGGTGGGTTCTGGCTTGGTGGCTTGCTCCTTGGCTTGCTCCTTAGCTTGCACCCGGTCAGTTTGCTTGGCATCTGTGGGCCTTTCCTCTTTGAGAAGATTGATGGGTTAGGGTAGGAAGGCAGAGTACCTTCCCAGGACGGTCTTAATGTCCATGTTCAAGCTGTTTCTGGTTACACAAAGTGCTTTTTCTGTGCTGTCTGCCAGTGTTACAGGAAGATGATGTAGAAGATTCCCATCTCGGGCTCTGGGACAGAACTGCAGCATGAGAGCTTGGCATTGTGTGAGCTGTGGTGGCAGTAGCTGTGTGGCCTCATGCTGTGCAGCGAAGTGATTTTCCTTTGTCCAGGGTAGAGGTGGCATTCAGACACTGACAGGGGAATTTACTATATGGAATGTTCCTTCGATTTAAGGGGGGGGTGGGTGGGCTTCTCCTTCTCCAAATAATGCCGAAAAATTACACTTGAGAAGGGTATTACTTGGTGTCCTGGCTCTGTGATCCTCACTCATATCCACCCAGTCCCCATCCTGTGCTTTCTGTGCTTCTGAGGTGGCACGGGATCCAGAGAGGTCATACCTGCCTTACTTTTGCTTAGGAACTGGTCTCTTCCATATTTTCATACCAATCTTTGGGTAAGCCAGAAACCTTTTGAGGAACAACTTGAATTGATGTCACCTGTTAGTAGATGATCCAGAGTTCCAGTGTGTGCTGCATTGAAGCACAGACTGCCTCTGAGATGGGGGTTGTGAGTTTCTTGCTGAAATGATGCTGTATAAAGTCCTGCCAATAGTGTGGAGTTCAGGTCAACTTTACATTAACTCTTGAAAGGAGCTAATGGTAGATCCTGTTGTCAGCTCACTGGTGTTGTGTGCTCTGTCTAGGTGTCTGTGCAGCACTTGTCTTCTGCTCGAGCTGTGCTTTGAGCCCACCATCTGAACAGGGAGTGAGTGAGCTTTCATCTGTTTCTGATGGAGACCTCACAAAAAGCTGTTGCTTCCCAAGCAGTAATCAGATGAGGTCTGCTGGCTGTGTTTGTTGCAAAGCATTCAGCCAATGTTCTCAAAGGCAATGCAGCCTTTGGGAAAGCTACATAATGTTGCCTCTGAAGCACTGAAGGGATCCTAGACTCTTAAGATTATCTCTGCTCTTTCCTATCAGGCTGTCAGGACTTCTAGGAAATGTTACATAGCTTTTCCATCAGCTGCCATCTCTCTAGGTTTGACATCTCAAGTGGTCTTGAGCCACTTGCTATTTGATGAAGGCTTTGTCATATTAAAAGACATAAAGTCTTTCAAGGGCACAGCTATGACTCGTTTATGTTCTTTACAGCTGTAATTCATAAGTTAGAAGAGCATATGTGTAGAACCTTCCTACAGCAAGGTCAGCACTGTTGCACAGAGGGCTTGGATGACATGGGAGTGTCTAATGGCCCGTGTTTTGTAAGAGAACCCAAACCAGCAGTTTTGTATTTGCCCTTACCAAAGGACACTTACTTTTTATAGCACTTCATTCAATGTCTCTGCTCAGATACAGGATCAAATAAACCTCAGATATTCTTTACTTCCCTCACTGCTTGTGTGGACTGTGCTTTTAGTCCTTTGCTGAAGTATCCTGTGCCTGCAGCACTCTGGATATTTCTTCAGAAGGAGCTGTGGCCTGGTGAAGTTGTGCCCTGGATTACACAGATATTGCTGGTACCTCTCTAGCAGCCAGCTGTGGATGTGTCACTGATGGAACTGGTAGAGCTTCAGTACTTTTGGCTGCCCAGGCAGCTTGGGCTCCTTGGTACATGTGATGCCTGCCCAGTAATCCCTGGACCAGCAGATGTTACCCTGGGAAGGTAACATTGCTTGAAGCGGTGTGTGGCAACAGTTATTTCATAGAAAGCTTCCTAGCTGCGGTATGTGGTTAAGATCTGATTAGTTGAAGGCTGTTTCATCTGCACTCCTGCCAGTCTCTGGCAGTCACATATGGACCTTGTGCTTGCCCTTGGTCCCTGGGGAAAGCAAGATGCTCATGGAGCTTGTACCCTGTAAAAATAGGCTCCTTTTGAGTCATAAAGAATGACTGACCTTCCTTGTCTCTATATCCCAGCGTTACACAGTGTGCTATTAGTGTGAAATGTTTCATTGTGGAACAACTACAGCCCAGCTGCTGTTTGTCAAGTCTCTTCTGATACCACAGGATAGACCAGTAATTGCTATTTATAGAGCATGTCTGTTCAATTAGTGCTCTCATTTGCCAGTGCATATCCCAAATTCCAGGAGACAGGTTGAGTGACTGCTCCTTCTTGGACTTCTGGTTGGGATTGCTCTCATCTGCTGAGTTGAGGGTAGCCACAGTCAGTGGTTGGTGTGTGGTCTGTGGCCATGTGATGCTGCGTGAGATGGCAGGAGTCTTTTAGAAAACCACTATAGCCCAGTTTCATCTGAAGGCCAAAGGTCTGAGGATCAGCTCAGCTGTCCCTTCTGATGGGCGAAAGAGTAGAAACCAAGTCCCTACAGATGAAGATGGTCACCCAGAATAGGAGGCTCAACTGCCAGCTGTGATGACAACCATCCACGGAGTGCACTTGGCAGCTCTTTCCAGAGTGATACACTGCTCGCTTTGTGCACTTGCCTTCTGTTGTGCTGGCTTCCTCATGCTGAACTGTCAAACGTGTACACAGCGAGCACCGCTCCTGGTGCCAAACGCAGCTTGGGACTTGGTGCAGCTGTCCAGCTGGTGTGAGTGTCTGCGCTGAAATCTCCGCTCTTGCTCCGGGAAAGGACCCGGTGGTTCTTCTCTTGGTCTGCAGTAGCACAGCTGGGAAAGGCACGCTGAGGTGCTGCCGGGTGATTCCTCTTTGGCAGTGCAGGAAGGCCTCGCAGGGCAGACGAGCTGCTGGAGTGCTCTAATACCTGCTGCTGGAATACCGGCAAAACTTCCTCCAGCTTTCCGGGCTAGGTTAGCGACGAGTCAGCAGCGCGCACTGCCACTCGCTGGGATAACTTGTTAACGTCTGCTCTTGGGCCTCTCTGTGACTGGGAAAGCTGCTTTGTGGTACGCTTGTCTGGAATTCAAACTATAGTAACGTGGAAGTTTTAGTAATACAACAGGCTGCCCTATCCACAAACCTCCAGTTTCTAAAGATCTTGCTTTCTCGAGAGCAAAACATGCTTGCTTTTTCTCCCCACTGTCCCCCAAACAACTCTGGCAGTTTGTAGGAGTGAGGTTGGAGCCCACCTGTAGCAGTTAAGAAGCAGAGTTGGAACCCTGATCATCATCATCTATCCTAGAGACATCTAATGCTGCTACCTTCCAGGCCATGCTAAACCTGAGCTAATCGCCAGTTACTGGCACAGTGTGAGAAGTAACCATAGTACCCAGAAGGCAAAGTGTTCCTGCCTTTCCAGAGGCAGGCACTTAATTGCCCCCTGGTCTTTTCGTAGTGTGTGGACGGGTGCCCATAATGCTTTTAATTGTTCTCTCCGGTCCCTTGCGCTGTGCCACATGTTGTGTTGTCCCATGGGCCGGGATGCCTGGTTCTTACAAAGCAAACATCAGAGTTTCGGGTCTTGCTGCGCGTACTGGTGTTCCAGCGGCAGCTCTTTGGCTGTGGTGCCAGTGCTCCTTAGTCCAGAATAGGGACAGCAACTGGCTCTAGCTGCTTAAAACTTCCTGGCTCAGCTCAGTCTGAAAGCATCAGCATCCACCTGGTCTGGTGGAATTTGTCTTGGGTGTGCATGGAGAAGGAAGCTCTGAGCAGCACCCCATTTTGAAATGGGGATCCTGCCAAGTGCCTTGGGTCTGTCCTTCCTGCAGGAGTGCTGGGGGTGACACAAGGAAGAATCACCTTGTTGCCCATTTGATCCCAAGCTGCCAGTGCGAGCACTGCCCATAATCTAAATTGATTACTTAATTGTTCACTGTAACAATTGTGTAATGAAGTTCTGTCTGGCAGGGTGCTTGTGAGGAGATTTGTGGCTGGCTGTGGCCTGCCAGGCAGCAAATGTCCCACGTGCTTCATGCGCAGCAGAGCCTGTTGGTGTTAGAGAGCTGCTCTTTGGAAGGGCTCCTTTCCAGAGGTCGTGGTCAGCGGGATTTCCCCTCCCTCGTTCCCAGAGTAGACGTCCTTTAGAACCTGGTGTGCAGCAGTGGTCCTCCAGCAGTGGAGGAGGCAGCAGCACAGGATTTTTCAGAAATACTTGTCATCTTCAGGAGCAGTGGCTGCAAAGACTGATAGAAACCCCGGGAATTGTGTTACTATGCAGTATAACCTCTTTTTTCTAAGTGTTTTTGAATGCCAGCTTTCTAAGAAACTCTTTGCTACATTTTGTCTTGTTGTGAATTCAGTAGGTGCAACCACAGGTTTTTTTTAGGCCTTGCCATCCTGCAGTAAGGTCACGTAAGGGTACAGGCTTTCTTTGAGAGGGGCAAACCGCTCTCCTGTGGTAGGGTAACAAGGTCTCAGTGGTGTGTGAGGGAGCTCTGCAGCCATCCTGGTCACTTCCATGCACATCCGCTTCTGGCGGTGCCTTGCTGATCTCAACCTCTGTGGGACATGATCTAATTGTGATCACATCCTGACCAGGTGCTTGTTTTAGGGTGAGGGAGATGAACAGGGGGTGCTGACTGTTAAATTCAATTAGCTGGCTGCCTAATGAACTCCTTGGTTGGGTGGATTAGCTGTACCCAGCAGGCAGCAGCATGCAGGCAGGGGCTGCCCCCTTGGGGTGCTGGGAACACAGGGTGACAAGCCAGCTGACTTCTTGTGCTCCAGGCTCCAGAAGCCTGGGATGCTGGGAGGTGCTCTGGCTGCTGCTGCTCCTGGGGCAGGCTGCACGCCTGCTCTTTTGCTGGATTCTGCAGGAATTGGGTAGTGCCTGAAATAGCTTTGGCTGAGTAAATAGTGGCAAAAGCACGTCAAACCCAAGCAATGCACTTGATCTTGGTAATGGAAGGTGCTTTTGGATATAAACCCAGGCTGGAATTTGCTGAAGGGTTGGACCATGCACAGGGTTGGACTAAGCACATGACTGTGCTGAGTTACATTTGAGACTTAAATGAGGGAGAAGCCATCTAAGAGACCCTTTTCATTTCTTTGTTTGCAGTAATAAATCACGAGGGCTTGTGAAGTCCACTGTATTACCTAAGGGTGTTCCTAAGGAACAGTGATTTGACTGACACACGAGACTGCCTTATAGATAAGAAGCTGTGTGTAATATAAACAATCACCAGGTATGGTGGCCCCTTCAAGGTGTGGGTTTGGTGCAAGCCAGCTGGCTCCTGGTGTGCTGAGCTGTGCTCTGGCCAGTGGCTCTGCTAATGCCACTCTTTGTGGGGCAGTGGAACAGACTACAAGGCCAGGGACTGGGATTTTTCCTGCACCTGGGGAGGAATAACTCCCTGCACCGGTACAGGTGAGGGGGTGACCCTCTGGAAAACACCTGGTTAAGTGGTTAAGGACCTAGTGTACTAGTTCACCATGAGCCACCAATGTGCTGTTGTGGCCAAGAAGGCCAGTAGTCTCCTGGGGTGCATTTGGAGGAGCGTGGCCAGCAATTTCCTCTCCCTCTTCTCTGCTGTGGTGAGGCCACAGATGGAGTACTGGGCCCAGTTCTGGGCTCCCCAGTTCAAGAGAGACACAGAACTACTGGAGAGAGTTCAGCAGAGGCTCTGAAGATGCTGAGGGGCCCAGAGCATCTCTGTGCTGAGGAAGGGCTGAGAGCCCTGGGGCTGTTCAGCTGGAGCAGAGAATCTGAGAGGGGATATGATCAAGAGCTAAAGGGCCCCTGTGGAGCAAGAGGATGGGCCAGGCTCTTGTCGGTGGTGGCCAGTGACAGGACAAGGGGCAACGGGCACAAACTGGAACCCAGGAGGTTTCATCTGAGCAGGAGGAAAAACTTCTCTGCTGTGAGGGCATTGGAGCCTGGACCAGGCTCCCATAGAGGCTGTGGAGTCTCCTTCTCTGGAGAGATTCCAAACCCCCTGGGCACTGCAATCCTGGGCCCCCTGATCTGGGTGACCCTGCTGGAGCAGGGGGTTGGACCAGATGATCTCCAGAGGTTGCTTCTGGCCCCACCATGCTGGGATTCTGTGGTTTGAGGTGTGGCTTGCATTTGAAAATCAAATTTAGCTTTGCAAGTGCTTTTTTTGCCACGTAATTGATATCAGCAAGGCACACCCACTCTCCTTGCTCTTCCCACCTGCTCCCCTAGCTCATGGTCTGCTCTTTCCACTCTGTCCTTGATACAGGAAAAGTTGCATGAAATATCTTCCTGCCAGGAGAGCTATGGAGGGCCCAAGGGGCATAATGGTCCCATCTCCCAGCTGGCACATCAGGATGCCCTTTGCTTCTGCAGCAAGTTAGGCATGATGTGCAGAGCTTTCTAATCTCTGGGAAGTATGAGAGCTGCTTCTTTCAGTGGAAGAAATGACCTGCCTGAGCTTGCCTCAAGAGTGCTACTTTCAGAGGAGTCGAGAAGAGTTGCTTTCATTCTGATCAGCCTCTTACTCAAAGAAGCCTGCTGGGAATGATAGGCCATTATATCTCCCCTAAGGCTTGTGCCATTCACTGGGGTAGCTAACTGCTTTAATTGAGTGGTAGATGGAGTATTCTTGGCTGGTGTGACCTGGAAGTCTGATAGCTGTCAGCATGGCTCAGAGCTCCTTCTGGGAATGTGTGCTACCATCTCTCTGCAACTTTCTTGATTAGTGTGTATGGGGATCTTGGATATTAAAACCAATTAGTTGTCTTTAAGGTCAGGGGCTTATTTGACCTACCAGCATCTGTTTCAAATTGGCCTGAATTGAAGATCTTTGGATGAGGGCTGTACAACTTCTGTAAAGAGGCTAATGAAGTGAGGCTTTTTAAAGCACTTCCCTGCTGCCTCTGTAGCCCAAACACTTCAGGCAGGGCAGGATGCTGGTGCATGACAAGCTGAAGCAGCAGCAGGCAGGTACTCTGTTAGTTGTCTTCTACTGTAGGAAATGTAAAAGAGCAAAACTGTTTCAGTGGGGTTTTTTTGTTTGTTTTTCCCCCCACACCCCCCAGGGTTTGTGGTGTGTAGTTTGTTTCGGTTTGTTTGTTTCTGTTGTTTTTCATTTGTTTATTATGTCTGAAAAGTGCTGCTTTGGTTCTCTGACTTAGAATCCTGAGTAGAGGGTTTTTTCACAGAGCTTAGCTTGTTTGCCCTTGAGAGGGCTCAGGGACATGATGACATATTTGATTTTTATGCCATTACTCTAATTGAAGTATGAGGTCTGGGTTAAATCTGAGACCATGCAGAAGCAGCACTTCAGACATCTGGGATACTTCAATGGCAGTTGGGAGGTACCTGCTGGAAGGCAGACGGGAACTTCCTTGGTTTTCATTTCATGGCTTTGGATGGATTTGAACCACAAGACTGCTTTCAGGATTAAGACCTCTGCAGTATCCACCCCAAAACCAGTGGAAAAATTAATATCAAAGTTACTTTTTTTTTTTTTCCCCATTTAACTTAAGCCAGTCCTGTGATTTGTAGTGTCTTATCTCCTGAGCCTGTGTCTGGGGTTCACACTTCTGGTGTCACAGTCGTGTACTTAAGTGTGCTTTATTTAAAAGCAGCTGCCAGAGTTGGTGAGCTTCTCTATAACACAAAGTGCTAGTGGGAAAGTAGGAGAGACCTAACTGCTACAAGAGGAGCCTTACAGTTCAGCCCTGTCTTAAATCTGAGGGAAACCAAGTGTTAAAGCAGCTCTTGAGCTGGCTAGTGCTCCAGCTGCCTGAGAACAAATGGAATGGGCATAAGAATGTCCTTAAAGTATGTGACTGCATTGTTTTAAATGATCTCTGCAAGGGACTTCTGCATGCCTTTAGCTTCAGCCCTTCTGTCGTATACATTCTTATTTCCACAGTGGTGTCCCAGGTTAAATGAGCAGCTTTTGGAGGGCTTGTTTGGCCATGGCTAACCTGACCACTTGGTTGTGGAGTCAAATCCTCTGTTCTGTTTTGTTGGTTTGGTTTGGTTTTCTTTTCTTTTCTCTCCCCTTGTTGTCCAGCAGAAGGGGAATTGTGCCGATATTGGTGAAGCGAAGCATCCTTGGCGGGGAGGGAGGAGAGACAGCTGTGTGCATGGAGTATGAATACACTTGTTGCTTTGGCTGGTGGTTGCTCACGACCCCTCTCTTTTCCTTTCTCAGCAATGGTACCAGCATGATATCATTGATCATTCCCCCCAAAGACCAGATTTCACGAGTGGCAAAAATGTTAGCGGACGAGTTTGGCACCGCCTCCAACATAAAGTCTCGAGTGAACCGCCTCTCAGTACTGGGAGCCATTACATCTGTACAGCAAAGACTGAAACTCTATAACAAAGGTAACTTCTAGCTTGTGTGGATGCTGGCAAACTTCCCTTACTTGGAAGCAGCCTTAAGTTCCTGCATTATGCAGATTTCTGCTAATCAAATCTGTTGGCCTGTGCTGCTGTTTTACACTGATGTTCCAGGTATGTTGCCCATGGACAGCTACTTCAGGGGTAGACCTTGGGACTAGTGTAGCAAGATGGTCCTTGTCCTTAACAAGTGGGCTCATCATTCTGTCCTTAGCAGTGCTGACTCTTCTAAATTTGGCCAGCCTTAAGAGCTATTCCATCATAGTTAATTTGCATTAAACTAGTGGTTTTCCATCCAGCTGAAACGTAGGAGTGCCTTGCCTTGTGCACACCACTGTGCTGCTACCATCATTTTGGGAGGAGAGGCACCCAGGCTAAAATGAGTACTGGAAAAGATTTCCTTGTGACTGCCCTTACACTGGCAAGTGGCCTTCATTGTGATGGTCAGTCTGTAAAGCCCTCTATAGGAACTAGGGAAGGTTCAGGGGGATGTTCAGCCTTTTCCCAGGGGGATGTTCAGCATTTTTCTGGATTTCATAAACTTGCGAACTCCTGGGTTTAGCAGCTGGGTACGTGTTCTTGCTGCTCTAAGTCTTTCCATCAGCATTAACATTTAGCTTCCTGCTTCAAGCTCTTTGCTGTAGGTGCACTAAATTAGTTTGGTTTCCATTGTGGAGATCTGGGAGGGAATGAGGTTTGGGCAAGTGGAAAGTAAAAACCTTGAAATTCAATTTCAACTCTGCCTTAAGTCTTAGGGCCTACTAGTTAGTTTTTGGTGGGTAAAGCTTGCAATATTTCTTTGTGATCTAAAATTGCATTGTGTCCTTTATAGTACCTCCAAATGGTCTGGTTGTTTACTGTGGAACAATTGTGACAGAAGAAGGAAAAGAGAAGAAAGTCAACATTGACTTCGAACCTTTCAAACCAATCAATACATCGTTGTATTTGTGTGACAACAAATTCCACACAGAGGTAAGAAGTCCCCTGTTGCCTGCTGGTCTTTCAGGGAAGTCAGACTGCTCCAGAAAGTCTAGCAAAGCGATCCTTGGTGAGCTGAGTCCACAGCCTATAGAGCAGTCAGCTTTAAGACATCCTGCTGGTAAAGGCACTGGGTGGTTTGTGACTGGCTGGTATTCGGAAAAGTGTGATATTTGCTGAAAGGAGATGAGGTATTGTCCAGCTCCTGCTCCAGCTGTCTTTACAGCTCAACTAGCAACTGCTGAGTTTGGGTAACCCACAGAGAAGATTTTCTCTGAAACTGGAAGCAGGTTTTTTTCTTAACTGTAGAGGCCCATAGATCTTATTCCAAGCCAGACCTTAAAGTAATGCCAAGGTAATATTTGTGTTGCCAGTCTTGGTATCAGATGTGCTAACTGAGACCCTTGATGGAGACCTGGCAAGTTCCTAATCTGTCTGAGGTAAATTGGGATTAGTTTTATCTACCATTTACTTATCTTAGTTAAATTAATGGTTTGATTCATATTTCAAGAACTGTGGATAACACTGGCCCTGACTGCATGAAGGGAGTTTATCGTGTCCAGTAAACTGTTCTGCTTTGTCTCTGTTGGCACTGGCAGAGGTACTGATGTTGGTAGCAGATGACTGACTGCCTATCACACCCATGGCGTTCACCACAATAAATGTGTGGACTGAGGCTTAATTGCCTGTCATCAAACCTGAATGACATGGGCTTGACAGGGCCTTCAGTGATGTAGTTCTGCTTGTTTGCTTGTTTTTCTTTTTTTTGGAGATCTGACCCATGATGTGGTTCCAAAAGGTAGGAGGAGTACAGGAAGGGAAGGTGTCTTGTTGCACAGGTGCAGTACATCCCTACTGTTCTGTCTCCCCACCAAGGATGAAATCCTAACACGTCTTTGACCTACCAGAATAACAAAACTGGACGTAGGGACGGCTCTTGAGTTCTGCTGAGCCCACAAGTCCCCAGGCAACTGAGAGCATGAAGTAAATAAGGGAGAAAGGCAGAGGTGCAAAGCTGAGGGAAGTGTTTGTCTCTGCAGTTACTGGCACTGGGTGGACAGTGGTGGCTTGTCCTCTGCCCTATCAGAAAAGGGATTAATTTGGTCTTGGCTGCAGCTACTGCTTCGGGGCACAGATTCAGTACAAAAAAAAAGTAGCTGCTTCCCAGTGGGCTGTTCCCAGGAGGCAGCTGTAAATGCACTCTTGCTCATGTGTAGCCTTGTTCAGCAAGAGTGGCAATAACTTCAGAGGAATCTGCAGTAATTGCTGCTACTGATGATGTGATTACTGATGTCACCTTTCTCCATGGGCTCTTTGCTCTCTTGTGTCTTTTGAGCATGAGATTATTTTATTTGGTATTGTCTGCACTGGAGAATCAAATCTGGCTGTAAAAGCCTACTGTATACTCTCTGGAGCAATAAGATGGTGTTAGCTCTGAAGTCTCCATTTGTTTATTGGTCTCAGCTGGTTGTAGAGCTGTGGTTTTAACCCAGTGGTTCCTCACCATGCGCAACTAGAACTCAACAGCTGGGCCATCTGGCTCAGTACCTCTGTAGATTTCCCTTGAATAGTGAGGGCTTGTCAAAGAGCAGAAAAAGGACGTGATCTTCCCCTTCAGGATGAAGCTACAAAGAGAAAACTGGGCCCAGACTGAAGGAACAGGATAAAAGATAAGCCATTGTGTGCCCAGATGGCTAAGAAGGTGCCAGTAAAGTTCCTTTTTCGTGCTTGATAGGTCAAACAGTGCTGATGTCGTGCTAATGAAGGGGAGACTTGAGGGAATTGCTGATCATTGGATACTTTATTAAAATAAGAGGGAATGGAGAACATGAGAGCTGTAGTCTTCTGCTGCCAGGCGAGAGTATCTGATAAGATTTCCTCCAGATATTTTATTGCCTGTGTGAAACCAAAGTAACTTCCCAAGAGCGGTATGAACCCTGATGTGTGTCTGAAGGGTGGGATTTACAATGACTTACTTGATACCCTGTTTGGATCATTCATTCCAGTTGCACAGTTTGCTTGGCTCTGGCCCAGTTAAATAGATTGCAGTGTAGTATGCCACCTCCTCCTCTCATTCCTCCCACTGCTGAGGAGTTAATACAGAATATTTATCTTGGACAGTGATACCATTCAACCTTAGTGTCTGTTTCTTTTAAGCTTGAAAAGCTGTAGACTTGGTTGTGTGGATTTTGGATAAAGATGGCTGGGGGTGTGTGTGTTTGATGCTTGGGTGAGCTTTTTTTTGTTAGTTTGCTTTTGTTTTTTTTTTGTTTTGTTTCAGTCCTTTCCATTGAGGTCCGTAATTGAGCTGGCAGGCGTGCAGGCAGTTAAAGGTCCTCTGCAGTAAACCAACACCATCACTCTTTTAGTATTAAACTGGTGACCTAAAACAATCTGGAATTTGACATCTCCATCCTGCTGCTGTGTTTTTGCCAGCCAGGAGGAGGATTTGTGCTGTTACTTGTATTGAGTGTGTATAAGTGAACAGGAGTGTGTGTCCTGAATGTGCCCATCCACTCAGGCTGCCCTTGAGGGAACAGTAGCTGACAGATTCCCTCCAAAGCTGGAGTTTGGGTAGCTGTGAATCTCCTGTGCCAACAGCACCAGGGCTGGGGAAGAAATTGGACAAGAGTAACTCAAAAACCTTGGGTTTAAGTACTGCTTTAGTTGTTAGTCAAATAACCCTACAGGATGAATTTAGCTGACTACTGTACAGGCAAGGAAATCAAAGGATAACTTTGTTTTCCAGCAGTTATTTTGTCTGTCTTCTCTGTAGCCAGTAATGCCCAGGGCAGTTATTGCTGTTAATTCTACTATGCAAGGCTGAATTTGTCGAAGAATCCTAGAATCATTTTGGTTGGAAGAGACCTTTCAGATCATTGAGTCCAGCAGTTCCCCCAGCACTGCCAGGGCATCACTAACCCATGTCCCTCAGCACCACAGCTCCACAGATTTGAAACCCCTTCAGGGACAGGCACTCCACCACTGCCCCAGGCAGCCTGGGACAGGCCTGGACAACCCTGGAGGGCAAGAAATTGTTCCTCAGGTCCAAACTAAACCTCCCCTGGTGCAATTTAAGATCATTTCCTCTTGTCCTGACACTTCTTCCTTGGGAGAAGAGACTGATACCACCTGGCTCCAGCTTCCTGTCAGGGAGTTGGAGAGAGCCAGGTAGGTGGTCTCCCCTGAGCCTCCTTTTCTCCAGGCTGCACAACCCCAGGTCCCTCAGCTGCTCCCCACCAGCCTTGTGCTCTAGACCCATCTCCAGCTTTGTTGCCCTTCTCTGGACAGGCTCCAGCCCCTCAATGTCCTTTTGCGAGTGAGTGGCTCAAAACTGAACGCAGGATTTGAGGGGCACCCTCCCCTGTACTGAGTACAAGGGGACAATCCCTGCCCTAGTCCTGCTGGCCACACTGGTGTGTATCCAAGGCAGGATGCTGGTGGCCTTCTTGGCCACCTAGTCACACACTGGCTCATCTTCAGCCTCCTGTAAACCAACCCCCCACATTCTCTTCATAACTACAATAGATTTCATCGTTCTACCTTTGGGTTGTCTTGAAGTCAGGTGCAGCAAACCAGTATTTGTTGTGATTGGCAAGTTGAAAGCTGGTCTGTACTGGTGCTGTGCAGTATAAAACTGACTGACCAGTGAACTAAGCAAGCCCTGCTTTCCTGTCTGGAATGCTTGGAAAATTACTGTTTCAGTTTTGCGGATCAGAGAGGTTATGCAGCCTTGAGATGTGTGATCCATTTTATTTAACACTTTACAGAGCTGATCTGTAGTGCTTTGTGATTATACCTGCCTGTGGCCTCACGTGCTGAACGGGTAACGCTGTGAGAAGAGTTATCGAGCTTAAACGTTCCTTTTCTTCCTGCTCTTGGCAGCATTATGTGAGATAGTAGCTGTGAGTAGTCTCAACTCACTGTTCTCATCTGCTGTTCTTCCTCTAGTCTACATGTGAAAAATAGCAATGACCACCCACAGAACTAAAATTTATGGGGGTGTATTGTGTCTGGTAGCCTTTCTGGACCCAAGTCCTTAAACCACTACTGCTGACACCATCATTTTGCGTTCCAGGCTCTCACAGCGCTGCTTTCTGACGACAGCAAGTTTGGCTTTATTGTAATAGATGGTAGTGGTGCACTCTTTGGAACTCTTCAAGGAAACACAAGAGAAGTCCTGCACAAATTCACTGTGGATCTTCCAAAGAAGCACGGTAACATGCTAGTTGTATCTCCAGACCGTTGGCAGCGGGGTGGGATGTGAGGGCAGAAGCAGGGAACTTGGCCTGTAGGTTTTTTTATCTCAACTCAATTCTTAGCTCTCCTGAAATCTGACAGCAAAGCCTTCTGTCAAAATTAATAAATCACTGTAATGTGCAGTTGATCTTAAAGTGGCTCTTATTTTTTGGCACATGTGACGGTTTACTTGGTTTTGGGACAATTTTTTCTAAATATTACTAGTGCAAGGAGTAATACTGCTTGGGACCAGTTTGCATCTGATGGTATCACAGGCAAGCCACAGTGAAAAGGAAGAAGTGCTGAAGCCAAATGGAGCAAGCAAAGTTCTAGTTCCACTACACGGTGCTGCATTGTAGTGAGCCTCTGATGATCTTGGCAAATTCTGTCAGCTGCTCCTGGGTTACTGTCCCTCTCTGTAGAGTGGGGTGGGACAAAAGGAAATAAAACTGTCTCCTCCAGCAAGTTGCTGCAGCGGAGACTGCTGGGATGCATTGCAGCAGCAAGAGGAGTGTGTGAGGCAGTGTAACAAAGGAAGTGGCTTCTAATGAAAGTCCAGGCCATAGAAAATGTGCACAGATGTTCAAGTTTTCTACAGAGATTTGCAAGTCTGTATGAAAAGAAAAAAAACAAGCAAGCATCATATTTGCCTCTGGGGGATACACAGAGAAAAATCTCTTGCTGTGAATGAACCCTCTATATCCACTTGTGTTTCAGCGAGTGCCGCTGGCTCTGCTTGTGGCACACTAATTCTGAAGACTGCGTCTGCCCTTTGGCTTCAGTTACTCAGGGACCAGTTGGGACCATGTACTAATAATTTTCCTGAAATTAAATGAGTTCCAAAGTGCTACCTCACATCTGTTCTCTCCTAAAGGTAGAGGAGGTCAGTCTGCCTTGCGTTTTGCTCGTTTGAGAATGGAAAAACGACACAACTATGTAAGGAAGGTAGCGGAGACGGCTGTGCAATTATTCATTTCTGGTGACAAGGTGAACGTGGCTGGTCTCGTTTTAGCTGGATCAGCTGACTTCAAAACCGAATTAAGTCAATCTGACATGTTTGATCAGGTGAGTGGCCTGTTCTGAGCAAAGCCCAATGTTTAAGCTCTCAGGAGCAATACGGTGATACCAACAATAGCTCTGGTGTAAGATGCATCTTGGGAGGAATGTGACTTTAGTGTTAAAATTTGATCAACACTAAAAATCTGATGTATCCCAGAGGGGTCTCTTCCTGCAAGGAGGTAAGATCTCCTTTTCTTAGTGCTTATAAGAAACTTGTCCTCCCTGCTTTGGAACTGATGTTCGTGTTCCCAAATCTGAAGCAGAAGCTTTACTGCAATTAAACTCCACTAAAGCTAATCTCAGTGGCCCTGATGCCTGATAATTGTGCTTCAGTATTAAGCATTCAGAGGTTCCTCTGACTGGGAAGCTCTGGTGTCAAGTGAAGCAAAATAGATTAATGCTGTGATGCTTGTCAGGCACTTCCTCTTGTGGCATTGTGAAGTACTCTTATAGCAGAGCTGTGTAATAGACTCATTTTTGTGTCTTCTGTTTTCCATGCTTAGCGGTTGCAATCCAAAGTGCTCAAACTAGTTGACATTTCATATGGAGGAGAAAATGGATTCAATCAAGCAATTGAGTTGTCAACTGAAGTCCTCTCCAATGTGAAATTCATTCAAGAGAAGAAACTAATAGGTATGTGGCTACCTGCTCAGCCTTCTCCTGAGACAGATATGCTTGATTGAACATGCTGATCTTAAACTAGAGACCTCCTGGAGATGCCTTTGTGTTCTAACTCGGCCCTGCAATGCTTTTGGAGCTGAGCAGAGCTTGATTTGTAGTGATCCTTTCTGTTACCTGGACACCTTCTCAAATGCTGCAGGAGTTCATGAGACTTTCAAGGAGTGGGGTGTTTTGTTGTTTTTTTCCCTGACAGACTTGACAGATACTCTGTTTATCTTTTCATCAGAGGTTGCCTGAGTTTCAGGCCTTATGACATTTGGGTGGGAGGGGCAAAAATATCTCCCAAGATTGCTTGCATCTTCAGCAAGATAGGATTTGTTCTGGTTTAAGATGGCCATGGAAATGGTCCCTTGTTGGACTGTTGGCAGACACATGTTACTAATTTGAAAGCACAGGAGGGCAGCAGTCACAGTAGCTACCTCATACTGGAAAGAGTGAGGTGAAATAGTACTGCTGGTGGGTTACTCCTGTTGATTGTTCCATAGCAAAGGTGAGTCTGTAAAAATGCACATGTTCATGACAATTTCTCTTTGTATCCTGGCTGCAGGACGATACTTCGATGAAATCAGTCAGGACACGGGGAAGTACTGTTTTGGTGTTGAAGATACACTAAAAGCTTTGGAAATGGGAGCAGTAGAGATCCTGATAGTCTATGAAAATCTGGATATAATGAGATACGTTCTGCACTGCCAAGGGACAGAGGGTAGGTAGTGCTTGGGTGAGACCGAAAGGTCCCTGAGGGTTTAACACCTAAGCTGTCTCACTCGGATAGATTACGCTGGAGGAGCTCCCTAAGCAGATCCTTTAACGACTTGCTCAAGGGGATGTTGTGTAGGCAGGTCACTAACTCTCAGCTTCCCAGCTGCTCTGGGGGAGAAGTCTGAAGGCAGCAAGCTTCTGCTGGGGAGAAGGAATTGCAGTGCTGGCCTGGCAGTTTGTCAGAGTGCTAGTGAGAAACCTACTTCTCAGTTGTGTGAGTGTAAATGTGACACCAGGGCACTGAGGAGGGGAGACTGATTTGACTCTTATGGCCACAAACATAATTCTTACCGACTATAGGCAAAGCATACCCCTATAGGAGGACCTCTGCCTGTTTTGATGTTGGCACTACAGTCATTTTTTACTGGTGGGCCCTGTTTGGTTTCCCATTGAGCTTTGACTAGAAAGAAAGGCAGTGCCAATGACCAGACGGTGATGTAACCACTGTCTGTCATCCGTCTCCTGCTGTCTGTAACCTGCCTCTGGTAGTCTTAGCCAACCTAATATTTTTATTTTTTTCCTATCCCCTCTCAGAGGAGAAGATCCTGTATTTGACACCAGAGCAAGAGAAGGATAAATCCCACTTCACAGATAAAGAGGTATTTCAGCTTTGGGGCTTATAGATTTATTCTCTGTGTACTGGTGCAGCATTCTGAACATCTGAGCTTAGTTCGTCACGAGCACTGTGACCTTTCTGGCACTCAGATGAGACCTCAGGATGGTAGCCTGTGGCTCCTTCTGTTCACCTTCCACCTAACCACTGGATTCTAGAGTTGCTTTTCTCCAGTCTTTCCTGCTGCCGATTCCAAGGTTGTGTAAATGCATTGAAGTGACAGGCAACATGAGGTCTTTGAGCACCGTCAAACCATCTGCTAGGAGAGTTTGGTAGCTACCATGCAACATGCAAGCTAAGGTCCCAAATAATTGCTCCCTGCTTACTGTGCACTGGTTTAGTCAGTACAAAAGAAACATGAGGCTGGAAACTTCCAGGAAGTGCAAGTTTCCTTCTAGATCCATTTGAAATACGGATCTGTCACTCACTGCCTGGGAGGTTCTTGCCTGTGTGTATCAAAAAACCCTGACGGGCTGGGGGTGTGTGTTGTGTCTCTCTTACTTCATAGAGTAAACTGGGTGAAAAAGTCTGTCCCTTGCAAAAAGGGTGGTCAACTCTGTGTTAGAAGTGCCAGGGTGCCCGTTTCCGGCTGCTCTCCCTCCTGGGCAGGTAATTGCTAATTCTTTCTGGGCACCGAAGGTTTCCAGTGTTATCTGCAGTGATGTAGTGTTTCTATGCCGATAGTCACTCTGCATTCTACTTCTAAAACTGTTTTCCCTCTGTATTTGCTTACATCAGTGTTTCCTAGACCAAACTGTGCTTGGCTAGACAAAAGTGGCGATGGGCTCTTTGCAGGTTGTGAGGCAAATCTAAAGAAACAGGGAAAGCTAAGAGTGTAATGTAGGGTGAGAGTTGAGCAGAACAATAAATGAGGCATTTTCTCTCTCGGTTCTACACTCGCTTCCATAATTCGGAGACCCAAAACAAGGTCTGTTACTTTCTTAGCACCAGGAGCCTTCAGCTCGTGCCAGCACTTGTCTGATGCAGATGTGTGAGGAAGGTCTACCACCTGTGCCCTGATGTTTAAGCCAAAGACAACTTTTGCTATGAATTTTCTCAATACTGACCGTGCAATGCCCATAATGTTGTGGGGTTTTTTTTTTCTCCCCCTCAAATGTCTACATAGACTGGCCAGGAACATGAGCTGATAGAAAGTATGCCCCTTCTGGAGTGGTTTGCAAACAACTACAAGAAATTCGGAGCAACATTGGAAATTGTTACAGACAAATCACAGGAAGGATCCCAATTTGTGAAAGGATTTGGAGGAATTGGAGGTAAACATCAAGTGGAAAAAAAAAAAGTGTTTGTCTTTCTGAATGGTTGATTTGATAAATTGGTGCCAATACAAGTGGGATTAACCTCACTCCCGTGAGTCATGCTATCAGTTCAAGAAACTATCATGTTTATCAGGGACCTCAGGTGACTTCATTCCATATTCAGCAAGTTGATGCTGCATGTTAGCCAGCTGTCGCTTCCCAACAGTGTTCCTTAGATCCCTTTGCCCTTTAAAGTGCTCAGAGGGTGGACTGTCCTTTCCAGCTGCTGAATTTCAGAAGGGCTGTGAATTGCATCACTCTCTCTGCACAGCTGTTGTTTTGTGGCAGACTGTGCCCTGCTGTGTGGAAGTGGTGTATGACAAACAGCAGCCTCGTTTCTGAAGCAGTTGGATATCTGTTACTCATCTCTCAGACCTTCCCTGCACTTTGCTCCCTAGTCTTCTGCTTCTTTTCAAAATAAAAGTATTTTTAGCCCAACTTCATGGAGAAATGAGGCCTCTGAAATCTTTCATCTCTCCTCTTGAGGTTACTGACCAGATTCAGCCAAGTCAGAGGTGCAGATAGCTCCTGTGCTTTAGTCTGACAAAAATCATGAGCAGGGTAGAGCAAAACAACCTACTGTGTGCCTTGTTCTCCCCAGACTTGCGACTCCAGGACAAAGCTGTTGCTTATTTTCTGATAAGCCAACTGCTGCTGCTTGCTGGGTTTAGGTTGATGGATGTAAAACATAGAATCACGGGTCTCTTTTCCAACCAAAATGATTCTTTCAGATCATTGAGTCCAGCCGTTCCCCCAGCAGTGTCAGGGCACCACTAACCCGTGTCCCTCAGCACCACATCTCCACAGCTTTCCAACCCCTCCAGGGACAGGCACTCCACCACTGCCCTGGGCAGCCTGGGACAGCCCTTGACAACCCTTGCAGTGGAGAAATTGTTCCTCAGCTCCAAACTAAACTTCCTCCGGTGCAACATGAGTCCATTTTCCCCTTGTCCTGTTGCTTGTTCCTTGGGAGCAGAGCCCAATCCCACCTGGCTCCAGCCTCCTGTCAGGGAGCTGTAGAGAGTGAGGAGGTCTCCCCTGAGCCACCTTCTCTCCAGGCTGCAAAACACCAGGTCCCTCAGCCACTCCTCACCAGCCTTGTGCTCTAGACCCTTCCCCAGCTCCGTTGCCCTTCTTTGGCCATGCTCCAGCCCCTCAATGTACTGCTGGGAGTGAGGGGCTCAAAACAATGCAGGATTTGAGGGGCGCCCTCCCCTGTACTGAGTACAAGGGGACAATCCCTGCCCTAGTGCTGCTGGCCACACTGTTTCTAACAGAAAACCAGAGATGAGTATATTGTTAAGAGGAATTTCTAGGGAACGCTGGTCAGGAGGAAACTAGCTTGAATTGTTTGGCCACATGAGGAGCAGCAGGCTTCTAAGTTTTCAGGGTCTAATTCCAATTGCCCTTCCTGTCCTGCCAGATCCAGCCTCTTTGCATGGTGGGATTCTCTTTGCTTCCATGCTTCAGTTTCTGTAGACTTGAAAGGAAATACTCCTTGAAAAAAAGTGTTCCCAGGGATAAAGGCTTCCTGGAAACCTAGGTTGGTGTTTGGGGTGGGAAGAGTCCAAGAAGACAGCCACTTAGTACCGCTTTAACTCCCCTGTAACAGTTCCCTCAGTGCCAGCTGCCTTCTGAATTTAACTGGCAGGCCTTTTTCTGAGCAGTACCAGTAGGGCCCGCAATCTGTTACTGGTATTTTTTTGGAGATACAATCCTCCTAGGACAGGCTTAGCTTTTCCCAGAAGCAAGCGTGGCCCATGCTGGGCAGGTAGGTGTTTCTTCCTCCCAGCAGTAAACTGCACCGGGCTGTGGCATTTTGGGTGTAGTTGCCCATCTGCTGTCAGTCGTCACTCTGAGCCTAACCCGCGATACAAGCGCTGAGTTGGCATCTGAAAATTGTATCGAGAAACTCGTGTCGTGCAGACGGGGCTCAGTAAACTGTTTAAAATGCCTTCCTAGTGCTTTGGATTTCAGAGAAGCTGAAGCGTGTTGTTTTTCCCAGGTATCTTGCGGTACCGAGTGGACTTCCAGGGAATGGAATACCAAGGAGGAGATGATGAATTTTTTGACCTTGATGACTACTAGGTAGTCGACCTGGGTCCGGCAAAACGTGCCTCGCCCCTCCAGCATCCAACCCAAGGAGCAAACTCATGGTGGAAAACACAACAGATCCCTGCCTTAGAATTGGAACATTTCCAGAACTTGATCCACAAGCATTGGATTTAAAAAAAGCAAAACCCTACACTTTGATTTGTCATAGTGTCAGTACAGCAGCAAACTACTAAGTTCCTATATGCCACTTTGGACTAATTTAAAAGAATCCCAGTTTTTACTTTTACTCAATGGTGAAATTGGTTGCTCTTGTATTTTATGAAAATGATTTTTTTAACCTTCATGATACATTAACTGCTGTAAACCTCTTCCTTCAAAAATTAATAGAAGTAAGATCCTATTGGTTTGTTTCTTTTGACTTTGATTGGAGAAATCAATCGCTGCCTTTTGCAGCAGCCTGACCCATTTACATGGCATTCTCAGCTTAGACTGCAGAAGAAGAAATGAAATGAAATTGGAGTCGCTCATTGTCTCCAAAAGAGCGAGAAGGCACTTCCCTAGAGTGCTAGCTTCTAACGCGTGGCTTGCAAATTCAGATGGTTTGGGGAGGCTTGCCAGCCAAACGTGCTTTCAGCTATTTGCAGAAGCACTGCTCTTTCCAACTAGGAAACGCACTTCACTGATTGCGATAAAAATGCTGCTGAAGTCTTGGGCTTAATTTGGATTTGAGCAGGGCAGCCTTCAGGACACTTTTTTTGGTTGGTTGGTTGGTTGGGTTTTTTTTGTTTGTTTTTGTTTTGGTGTTTTTTTTTTTTCTTTCAGTCTTGACAGAAAATAAACATCCAATTTAAGTGACGTAAGGTACACTTTGCTTTGTTTTGTTCCTCAGTACGTTTTTCTTTCCGCTTTAGGACTGCGTAAGGTTTCTTTGAGAATTTGAACCCCACAGTTCTTGAACGGAAGCGGGTTAATTTATAGGAATAATTAGTGAGTGGAGTCCTTGACTGACCCCTTAGTGCTGGTGCATTTGATACCAAGCTGTTGAACATTAGCACACCCCCCTGGGGATATCCACCTCCCAGCACTAGGCTGCTCTGGTGTGTTGGCTCCTGAGCGTCTTGTAAATCTGATGTTGAATCCTAAAGCGCCCTTAATGGGTTCAAACTTGCAGTGGCATCAAGACTGAAGAAAGCTTTTTGTCCCTCCTACTATACAGAATGCATTTCAACCTGCTAGACCCGGCTGAGGGCTTTCCAGGCGTTTTGGCAGGCAGAACAGTGGCACAAGGCAATGCACAGGTCTGGCTTCTTTTTGGGGGTGACTGGGTTCCCTGGCGGGTTCTCCGGCATCGCGGCGCCTGGTTGCTCTGCTCTTCGCTGGCTCTGTCACTCCTGGTGCATCGCTCAAATGCAGCTTCTTGTCCAAGTTGCATACCTGCCCTTTAATTTTTTTTTTTTCCCATTAATCCTGTTTCACTTGAATGGAGTGAGGGGAGCTTGGCTTAAAATTTCTGCCACGCTGTTCTTTGAGGTCCAAACCAACTGTCGGTGTGAGCAATATCACTGTATCCCTGGTTTCTAACCCCGATGGCTTTGCTGTCATTTTCCCATCAGAGCCAGAATCAATCCCGGAAGGTGTGACTGGGTCGGCAGCGGCTTTGAGCACACCCAGGTTTGAGCACACTTGTGGGCTCCACAGCAGTATGTTCTGGATTTTGCCATTGTAAATGGGTCTAATGTGACATGACAAGACCAGAAAAAAATTGGATGTAAATTTACTTTTTTTTTTTTGAATATACTGCTTGTTGTTTCACATGATACATTAGGGTATGCAGCTCCTTTTTGTAGTTTTTATTTTTACTATTTAAGTTTGGAAATGATGCCAAATTTTTGTATTTCTTTAATCAATGTGTTCTCTTCGGTGATATATATTGCATTATATATTGATGTGTATATCAATATATACTGATATGTATTACACTTACACATACAAACACGTTAAACGGGGGTGAAAATTCCTAGCCTTCGCATACTATATAGCCTCTGCAGAGAGATCCCAAGCAGTGATAATCTTGGTGTTGTGATGTACAGAAATGGAGAAGAGTATTAAACCATATTTAAGAATATAGTACGGACTCCTGATGATGTTTTTGGGTTTGGTTTTGTGTTTTGTTTTTTTTTTTTCTTTAGTCCAGGAACCACCTGCTTTACTCTCAGCTTGGGGACAGCTTGAGTTTTGAGGTGGATGTTTAATTGTTGGGCTTGGATGTCCTGTTTCATCATCATACCGAGTTGCTCTCAAGCTGTAGCAGAAATGTGACTTCAGAAGAGGGGATAAAAGCCAGCAACCTAAGTTCAAAGCAGGTTGTGCTGTGAATGTTGCTGAATGTGGCTTGATGAACAACAGAGGCAGATGAAAAAACCCCTGCAGATGCAGAAGCCTGTCCTTTGTATTCCTGTCACACCTGGGTGGCTGAGTTTTTTTCAAGAAGCCTTTTCTACCCTGTTTCTTAGTGCAGGACAAACCCAGATAGAAGCATCTGTGCTGCGTGGACCTGATGCCTCCAGCTTCTCCTGTACCTGACCAAGATGTATGGGATGACCTTCCCAGAGGGGTCCTGCCTCCTTCCCTGGCTGGGAAGATGATCTCTAAAAACCATCATGAATATCAGGAATTTTACATCCCCTGCCAGCTGGTCTTGCCAAGCAGTGATTCTTTGGCTGCAGCAGAGCATCCACCCTCCCTTGCCATGGTGCCAGAGCAGCACGGGATCTCTGCAGGGGGGCTGGCTGCCTCTTACAGGCTAGCTCCTACTTGCAGCAGTAGGTGTTCCTGGGAGCTCATGCAGACCTCTGTTCTTGTACCCTCTGCCTCCTGCTGCCTTTGATCTACACACGTAGCACCTGGGGGAGCACAGCTTGTGATCCTCGGGTCTCAGGATAGCCAAAGTTTCAGAGATGTGATGTTTCCGCTGGAGCAGAACCCAACTGATGCACAAACCCGCTCATGCTGGCTACAGCCTTGCTACGGAAACCTGGTTGCCGTTCAGCTAGTGGGGCAGATAAAAGCAGCAAGCTGAGATCAGCACCAAATAGTAAAAAAATAAAATAATCCCATCAGTCAGCGCATGTCCCAGGAGAAGTGATTGCTTGCAGGGAACTGCCCCTGCAGTCTCACCAGCTGGTTGGGACCAGGCATGTGGATGTATATTGTTTTTTAAAAAAAAAATAAAAAAAAATTCTCAGTTAACCCTTTACTGGCAGGAACAGCAATCCTGCATTCTGCTCTTTGAGCTTTGCATTCTGAGGGAAGAGGAGGAGTGGCAGCGAAGCCTGGCTGCTGCTGCCGAGGGCTGCCCGAGAGCTGCCTAGTTCAGTCTCACAGATGCTCCGTGCCAGATGTGCTTGGAAGCTGTTGTTTCCTCATGTACTAATATTCTTGGCAGGTTCTTGGGTCTCTGCCTCTTCATGTTTCAGTGGGAAAGCACCAGTGCATCTGGTCCACGGGAGCCACGTGCTGGCGTCCCCTCTGTGCGCAACTGGGCCCCTCCAGCTGGCTGGCAGCAAAGGTGCTCTGTCTGTGACTCCTCCAGAGGCACTTCGAGATGAGGCCCCTGGAAAGAAATGTGGTGAAATTATTTTCATCCTTATAGCTGCTAAAACAAGGTGGCTGGGGCCATTTAACCCTTGAGACAGCAATTTGTGTTTTGGCCTTGCCATTGTCCCTGTTGCGGGAGTTGGCAGTGCTCGTGTCGTCTCACGTGAAGGAGCTGGTTTATACTCGTCTTTCTTCACCTCAAATATTGCAGAACATCAGGTGGGTTCTTCCTGGCATATAAGCCCAGGTGACTTGGTGATAAGTGGATCACTGCAATGTGGGATCTGGAAGGGGGTTTGGTGGGACCAGGTCTGCACACAGTCAGACATGAGCGATGGGAGGATGCAGGTCTGTGCTGGGAAGCTAGGCAGGATGGCTTTCTACAGGCTGCTGAAGAACTGTTTCCCCAGCAGGGATCTGGTCTTGATTAGTTGAAATCAAGAAAGTGTTGTTTCCAGTACATGGCGTGGAGCTGCTTCTGTGCATTTCAGAGATTTAACGTGCAGCCCGAGGGTGCCGTCCCCGGGCCATGTCACACCTGAGCGTGGGCACTGCTGTAGCCGGCAATGAGAGGCTCCTGTGAGTGCTTGCAGTGGATGAGCACCTTCTGTCTGCTGTCTGAGCACTTTTTTTTATCCTCTTCTGCCAAAGGGCTTCAGATCCTCTAAATGTTTCAACTGCCTCACGCCCTCGGAAATACCCGCTGAATGTTTATTTTATGTATGGTAAGTCCACACTCCGCTTGCTGCATTCCTCAGCTCCCTTCTAAATTGCTCAGATATTCTGATAATGCTCTTTTAAAATGCTTTTTTTTTTATGTAGCTGTAATTAAAGACAGACTCTGCCCTTTATAAGTTGTTATTTCAGGAGCTGGAGCCGGGCCCGTGCTGTTGTCGCTAGCAGCTACAAATGCCATTGTCCTGGGAAGCCGAGCGCAGCCGGTGGCGCTGAAAGGCAGCTCTGGAATTTCACTCAGCTATTTTTAGCCGGTGGTGAAAAATTGCGCTTCCAACACTTTGAAATCTTTGTTGGTGTTTAAATAAATTCAAGGGTGAATCCTGACTGCTCACTAATGAGCGAGATGAGGAGGTGACCTTAAGCTTCTGTGGAAACTGAGCTGGTGAAAAGGTGAAGGGCAGGTGAGCGGGAGGGGAAGAGCCCCAGCTCTGCCTGGCTGGTTGCTGCCTTGCTCGGAAGAGGAAGGGGCTGTGAAGGGGGTGGGACATCTCTGTGCAGCTACAGCCACCAGCCCATCCCACTTTATGCAGGTGGTCCACAGCCGTTGCTACACGGGAGTTGTTCCTGCCTCCTTGCTTTTCTCCCTGTACCATTTTTGTGGCTGGTCTCTATCTGTTGTCCCCCTGCCCATTATTTCCCTCTGTCTTTCCTGTGTAGCTCCATGGTGGTGCTGTGTGTGCGCAGGTGTGCTTTCCACAGAGCTGTGGTGATGCCCAAGCTGGATGTGGCAGCTCTTTGAAAGCCAGGACCTACACCTAGGAGCTCCTGAAGGGTGCCATGTGTAAGTCTGGGTGGTGGAATATCAAGCTATCACGTGTCAGACTGTACCCTTCAATCCCAACCACTTCTGTAGCTGTGAGACAAAAACAGCTTTTAACCCACAGTTTATTTTTTTAATGCCAGGGCAGGAGGTTTCTGAAAAACTGCTTCACCAGCTTGACCACCGAATTTCCCCATCAGCACAAAAAACAATAATCTCACAGCTGAGCTTCCTTGCCATAGTGTTCCCTGCCATGTGCTTGGAGAGTCCCAGGCAGCTGCTTTGATGCTTGCTTTCCCAGTCCTCTGACTTCAGGACTTGGGTTGAATGGGGAGACTTTCAACTCTGCTTGGCTGAGCTCCCAGTAGCCTCCAGTTACTCAAGAAATGCTCTGCTCATCACTCTGGCTCCAACTGTCCCATGGAGGTAAGAGGGTACTGAGGGCAATAGCTCTTGGAAGGACACGTGCAGTGACTTTGATCTTGAACTCTGAACTCCTGGATGGCTCAGGGACACCCTGAAGTGTCCCCAGGGAAGGACACCCACAGCTGACTGGTGGTGGGTGTAGGCAGGATTGGTGCTGCCCACGCTGCTGGGTGCTGCAGAGCTGAGCAACCTGGGCAGCCCCCAGTAGAGGGCTGAGGGGAGATGTCCCAGCCTGCAAAGCTTTAATCCCTAAATAGGGCTGATGTTGTCCATCCTGATGGTGGTTTCCATCATGCTGCACTGTTCACAGAACTGCTGACCCCTCTCCTAGGAGCTCTTGCCACTCGCCCATTAAATACACTGAAGGGTGTTTCACCATCTGATTTGGTAAAGGAATTGCACTTGCCACACGTGTAATGTCGTGCCTGTGCCTCTTGCATGAGAGCTTCTCCCCCTGTGCAGCCACACAAAAGCTCTGTCGGGTCCTCTCCACCTTTAGAGTAAAATCCAGCTCCTTTGGTCCTTCCCTGGGGGTCAGGTTGTGCCACCAGTCTTGCCCCCAGCTGCTCGCCTGCTCCAGCGTTTCTCAGTGCAGGGGGCTGGGTGCGATGGATGCTCTTGGGGTTGCACGGGAGGATGGAGACTGGGCAGACTGGTGTGTGAGAAGGACATGCAGAGTACAGACGTCGGGGTTACCTCCATCAGGGAGGGCTTGTGCTGCATTTTATGTCTAAATTCCCTGAAATAGCAGAGAAGCTGGTGGTGTTTGATGACAGGAGGGGCTGGGGGCCAGCAGCTTGCCCGAAAGCTTTAAGTGTGCAAAAAACCCTATTTTCCTAGTGATGAAACTAGAAAATACAGACCAAATAAGAGGGAGAAAAGAGGGAGGGATGGCTGGTGTCATCTGAGTGTTGCTGCCGCTAGATGCCCTCATTCAGGAGCAGTGCGTGGCTTTGGCTGGTCCAAGACATCCCCAGTGTTGGGGGCTCTGGCTGCATGGTCTCCAGCCATGATCTCGCTGCTGGTGCCTGGCCGAGATGGAGGTGCCTCCCTCCTGCGTTCTCTTGCTCATTCCCTGCTAATGTGGTGCCTTCCTTCGGGCACAGAGAGGGGTCTCCATGGTCCTTGCCACTGGGTGTTTTGTGGTCATCTGCCTCTCAGCACAGCTGTGGTTCCTGTAGCTCCCAGGCTGCTCCTCTGGGCTGAAACCCAGGCAGAGCTCAGAGAAACCAGAACACTTCAGAGACCTGGAAACATCCATGGTCATGTCAGAAAAAAAGCATTTTAGTAAGAAAATGTCATCCTACAGTTTGCAAATGAAACACTGACTCTGGGGAGGGGAGAGTGATGCACCCTGGTGCCGTTGCAGGCTTTGGTGCCTTTCTCAGGACTGCTTGGCCAGGATGGACCCAAACTGATGCACACCAGCACTATCCAGCCATCCCCCTGAGCCGAACAAGCTTCTGGAATATCAGCACCTACTGTGAGTTTTTAAATGCTGCTCCCTAAATTTGGACCCCCTGCAAACTGGCTGCCCAGGGTGGGGGGTAAAGGGAGCCCGCTCTGCTGCTCTCTCCACCACCATCACTCCCTTGCTGGCAGGACATCAGCGTCCCTGCAGGTTTGGTGGACACTGACAGATTGAAGCCACTTGGGTCAGCAGGTCAGAAAGGACAAGCTTACTTGGATATTGTCTCTGTTTAAAGAGAGGGGGTTTGTATCTATTTAAACAGCGTTTTGCAAGGTTTGCTTAGAGCTCGGCTTATGCTGGGGTATTTTGGAGCTGTCTGCAAGAGCCCACTGTAGGGGAAGGGCGACGGCTATGAGCAGAGGGACCATCTCCTGTTCCCTGAGCCAGTTTTCACTAAGAAAATCCCTTTCTACCCTGCGTGCCTGCAAGGAGCACCTGAGGCAGCTGCCGCTGACCCACTGCCTGAGGCCCATGGCCGGCAGGCAGCCAAAATGGTGATGTGATGTTGGTGCTTTGCCTCTGAGATAAACCCGGGTGAAGCACCAGCATCAGAAGTGTAGCAAGTGCTGGCTGTAAGCTGAAGTTGGCCGCCTTTGCTTGAGTGCCACTCGGGAGCCAAGAACATATTCCTGGAGGGTGGGGAGGGAGGAGAGGATGTTCTAAAGCCACTTACAGGTGGCAGCAGGCTGTCAGGACACCCCGCCTACCTCGGTGCTGAGGTTTCTGCCATTGTTCCTCCTGTTCTGTAACACTTCTGATGTGTCCTCTCTTCCTTACCACTCTACCTTTCACCACACCAACTTCTAGACTCCACTTAACCTGCTTAGTTTATAATGCTGGGATGGGTTTGAAGTTCATCAGTGGCTGAAGGAATCGTAACCACCCTCCTCCTGCATCCTCTGTGCATCCTGGGTGTGACTGAGAGCTCTGAGATTTTCCCAAGCACATTTAGGGATAGCAAAGACGTGCTCTGCAAAGCAGGTGAGGACAAAGGACTGTCCTTCTGCAGACAAAACGCTGCATTTCCATCTTGAGATAAGCCTTGCTGTCCTTCAGCCTGGATTGGTTTAATGCCTGGGTCATGCTGGTTTACTAGAGGAGGAACATCCCATGTGCTGTGAGTGGCTTTGGTGCAAGGAGCTGCCCCTGCAGTGGCTTGGAGCTGCTCCAGCACAGCGGGGGATGCCACCAGGCTGTCTCTGATGGCTCATTAGTTTTCATGTAACATCTTATTTGTCTCAGGTATATCAGAGCTTATTTGTGGGGAAGGCAGGGGCTGGGATTGGAAGATTGATACATGTGGGCAGTGAGTGGAGATGACACCGGGACAAGCTCCTCTGCCATGAGCGTAGATGAGGATAATTTAAATTAAATGAGAATTGTTCTCCTGGCCTTTTCCTTGCTGAGGTGGAGATCCTCTCACCTCAGGGTCACAGACCCGGCGTGTGCCGCTCTGATGTGTGGTTTGAGACGTGCCTCTGTGTCACATCACTCACTGCCTCATCTCCCCCAGTGCAGGCTACCAGGGAAATCAAAGAGCTGCTGTAGGTATATAAAAGTACACCTGAAACTCAGAAGGAACTGCTATTCCTAAGCCTCTGTGAAACCTGGATCTGCTTTGGTGTCTGGCCAGACAGGAGGTGTGGGGATCTTCAGGGGTCTGCGTTGCTGGAACTTGGGGGCTCTTGAGCAAGATCCTGCAGCCTGGGCTGCACTGCCTGGGGCAGAAACCCCATCTGCTGGGTGCCACCTGGGATGGCAGGGTCTGGGGGAACCCCGGGGCACTAATCCTTCCCAAAGTTCCCACAGTTGTAATGTGTGGCAAAAAAATAACCTGGAAATAAATTTCCATTAAGACCATCAAAAGGACTGGGGCTTTTATTAGTGGAGCCAGTGGGTGGTTTAATCCCTCGCTGCCTAGTGCTGGGAATGAAAACTGTGCCTGTGAATTGCTTTTGTTCTCCTGTTCTGATGGGGGGGGGGATAACTGAGCTCCCTGAGGTGCATTGCCGCTTGGCTCAGGGAGGTGGATGCACCTGAAGGGTGCTGCAGTGCAAGGCAAGGCTGCTTGTAGCTTCCTTGTCATGTCCCCATCAGTTTCTGGCTTCATGACATTGTCTTACAGTTGGCAGGACACTAGCTGCCCAAATGTCACCGCCTCGTGTGCAGGATGGAGAGACAGCACTGCCCACCTTTACGTGCAGGAGCTCCTGTCCTGCTCCCACAGTCAAAAGCTTGTCCTGGGTAAGTTGTCTGCTTTCAAGCAGACAACCCTTCTGGCTTGCTGGTGGGTAAATGTAATTAAGTACTGAGGTCTGAGCTTTGCAACATATTCGTGATCCAATTCTCAAGGGCAAAAAACACATAATTGCAGAAACCTAAAGTGAAGCTGGGAGCAGAGGGAGCTGCTGGGAGCAAAGCAGGCTGCTGCTTGCCTGATGGTCCAGCAGCTCCACCAACCCAACAAGGAGAATTCACGGTGCTGGTGGGGAATATGGCCAAGATGACGCTGAACCGAAACAAGATTAAGGACTTGTCCTGGCCTCAGGGTTTGTGACAGTGATGGCACCCCTGTATTTGCTGTGCTACAGCCCACCTGGGGACCGACACCCCCAGGCTGAGCTTCAGTAAAGGAGTTTTGGTTCTGTTTTCAAATCGTGAGGTGACAGCAAAACAGAGGGTGATGTGCCAGGTGAGGGATGGAGAAACCTTTTTGTCTCACCTGAAAACTCAATCACAGAATTATTTTGGTTGGAAGAGACCTCTCACATTATCAAGTCCAAGCACTCCCCCAGCACTGCCAGGGCACCACTAAACCATGTCCCTCAGCACCACATCTCCACATCTTTGAAACCCTTCCAGGGGTGAGGTCCCCACCACAGCCCTGAGCAACCTGGGCCAGCCCTTGACAACCCTGGAGGGGAAGAAATTGTTCCTCAGGTCCAAACTAAAACTCCCCTGGTGCAATCTGAGGCCATTTCCTCTTGTCCTGTCAAGTGCAGGTGAGAGTATTTGGGAAGTATCTGGGAAGGATGCAGAGCAAGGCTGGCTCTGAGGTTAAAGTGGGGATTGTCTCCAAATATGTACCCAATCAACAAAGCCACAGGAAGGAAAAATTGGGGTGCTGGGTACTGTGCTTGGGAGCATGGGGCCTGAGAAAGCTGTGTGCTCTCTGTGGGTGCTGGGTACCCCAAAGCAGTGGTGCCACCTGTGCCAAGAGCCCCATGTGTTCCCACCTCCTCCTGAGACATGTCTGAGCAAGAAGTAGCCCTGGGCCCCACCAGACAGCTGAGTGGGTTTTGCTGCTCTGCATCCCGCATGGTCCTATGGCAGGTGGCACCTCCTTCTTCACCCAAGGGTGTGTGGGGGGCTTTGCATTGAGGTATTTATTTATTTACTTATTTTCTTTACAAATAGTGGTATTCTGAGCCCTCCTCGCCTCTAACCTTGGTGGTTTAGGTGCTGTAGCAGAGCTGGATAAGGAGCGGCGGCTGCTCTCGGGGTGGCAGCAGAGTTATCACATCTGTTACTGCCCGGGAGTAAGAATCCTTCTGGAAAAAAAAAAAGAGCAGATTCAGATCTTTAAAAAAAATAAATCATCAAACCTACTGTTACCTCATTTTGGCTACAAAATATTTCTTTGAAGGAAGAATAAACATTTTCATACTTCAAGTGCAGTCATCCCGGCTCTAAGGAGAATGTTTATTTATATCTTATTGAACTTACAGCTGGTAGGAGTAATAGTTCTTCCAGCAGGAGAATTTTAAATGTATCTGCCCTTGCTTTGCTTGTGCTGTAACTCGTTACTGGCCTTGGAGTAACCCCTGATCTCTATCCAAACAGACAAATAAACGATCCTAAGAGGAGGGGTACAGTGAGTGAATTGTTAGACTGGGGATTTCGGGAAATCATCTGAAGTTTGAGAACTGAATACCCCCGGAGCTGCCAGAGGATTTGAGCAGCTAGCTCCCACCAGCTCCACAGCAGATCCCAGAAATAGTGTCATTTTGCCACTGTTTGTCTTTTCTTTTTCCTTTTTTTTCACCTGTCTGCAGCTTTGCTGGATCGGTGGCGGGACAGGCAGCATCCTTGCTGGTGGAGATGGAGCAGCCTGCCTGGGAGGCACCTGCAGCTGGCTCCTTTTATCCTCATCCCACAGGTGTTTAACATCAGGGGTGATCCATGAGATAAGGGACAAGCTGACAGGGTGACTGTCACCTGACTGGGTTATATGTGGCCTAAAAATGCGGCAGAAAATGGACACCGGCTTAGAAAGGATTCCCTTTATTATCCAGAAAAGGTGTGGTGAGCAAGCAACCCAATCACATCCTAAGTGGGAAGTATTCGATGTTGCATCAGTCCTGATGTACTCCCCAGGTGCTTTGTGGTGCTGATCCACAGCAGTGCGAGCAGCCACCAGACCTGCCCCTGTGGGAGGAGAGGTTGGAGGTGATTAGTGAGCAAATCCTCCTGTGGGGCTGGCCGGGGCTGGTGGCACAGCTACCCGCTGGGCTGCCCCCATGCAGTCTGCCCTCTCCTCGTGCCTCTTCTGGAAGAAGAGATGGGTGCATCGTGCAGTGAATGTACAGAAAACGTGGACTTTGAGTGATTATTAAGTTTCGGGGTGGTGGTCAGGGTTGGGGCTGCATCCTGGGATGCCTCCTGGCACATCCCTGCCTCCTGGCTGCATCCTGGCAAATCCCCTACTCATTGGGGCAGCCTTTCACTCCCTCGCAGAGCAGACACATTCACTCAGATGCCCACAGCTTTTGGGACAGTGCTTTCCAGGGTATTTTCTAAACACATGGTTACTGTTGTTTTGATACGGTGAGGGTGACATCAACCTCCGTGAATTCTTGCTCTATTGCAGAACGTGGAGGTATCTCTGGTGCATTGGCACTGGGACTTTCCCTCTTCCACTTCCTCCTCATCCTTGCATGAAAACTGGTGGAGCGAGTCCTCGTAGGCTGAAACTGCCCCACCACCCTGGTGTGCTTCCACCTCAATGAGGTCATCATCAGTGCTGAATGACCAGCTTTGCCCCACTTTGCAGATGTGCAACACAGACCTGTCAGCAAATGGTGACATGCTCACGGAGGAGTGACCGATACAGCCTTGTGTTAAACCCAGTTCAGAGCACACACCCAGAGACAGGTTCCTCAACTTACTGCAGTCGTGCAGCTCATGTCACCATGGGAACTGGATGATCTCTAAGGTCCCTGCTGACCCAAACCATTCTCTAATTCATCAGAATCCAACGGTTTTGCAACTTGGAATCAATTCATCAAAAAGATGTTTTTTTATTCCATCCTATTAGCGCCTGCCTCATGACACTCAGTCCTCATGAGCACTGAAGTCACGACGTGCTCAGACACCACTTTAATTTGCAGATAGAAGGATCAATATCCCCTGCTCTTGCTGTTGCACTAAACCTGCATTTTTATAACGCTTTCTGTATTTATTTACAACATTTTTCTCTTCCCTTCAGATTACAGGAATTGTTTTTTTCCACACAATTGGCAGCAGGTTACAGGAACTCACGTTCCATCAGATGGCTCGTGTCACAGTGTCAAAGACCCACGCCTGCTTCTGAAGCGCCCATCGTTGTGATGCGTTAACTGCTGGCTGCCAGGATTACAGACTTACTCTTGCCTCACAGAAATGAAGGAATTTTTGTCTAATTATTATTTTTTTCCTCCCTTTTGCATTTTGTTTTCTCTTTTCCTATGTCCCAGGCACTCCTTTCCACAGTCAGAAAACTCTCCTGACTCTACAGCTCTGCTTTGGAAAGCACCACATAGAACAGTATTGTGCCAGTCAGCAGATCTCTTCCCTGCATATATTTAGACCCAGACATGCTGATTTTTTACTTTGGTGTCACAAACAACTATCTGCTGCCTCGTTTGATGTCCAGAGCAAACGTCTGATTACAGGGAGAGCAGAAGCAAGCTGGATTTTATCCCGTCTTGCTCCCGGTGCTACCTTGGTGAGCTTGCCGAGGTCGGTGGCATTACACAACGCAAAGGACGGGCTATAATTTGACCTGCAAGTCCTTGGTTAGAGGTTGTGATGCGAAGGTGGAAAGAATTCAGCTCAGCTGTCAGCCTGGCTGCCCATGTTTGACAGGAAAAGCCCTTGTATGTTTTTTTCACGTGGAAACAGAGCGTGTCTGGGTAAGGGGTCAGGTGGCACTTGCACAGCCCCTGCTGACGTGAGCACCAGTGTGAGTTTGGGTTTTGCAGGCCCAGCTCAAGGGACTCGGGGGAAGCGCTGTGTTTGGTATTCGCCTGGTGCAGAAGAATGGAAAGGGGGCACTTCTGGGGCCACATCGAAGTTTCACCCAGACTCTGAATAGCAGCAGTTGTTTGATGGGGAGGGAGAACTGCTGCTCTTAGTTCATGTTTTTAAACACCACGAGAAGAATTTAGATCTCGTGAGAAGTGTTCCTATAAGCATTTATTAATTAATAAAAGACATTTCTGCTGACATAAATGTCCTGGAAAGCAGGTGTGCTGTCAATAAGAAATGATTTTGCACCATTTCCATTTCTTTGTTCTCCATTTCTCAATCATTTGGCAGAAATTTTAGCAAGTAACAGGGAAAAAAAAATGCTTAGTGTGAAGGTACCACGCCCACTTCGACGGCAAGTTTAGCGGCACTAGTGCTGCGCTGTTCCCCCAGACTGCTGCTCATCGCATTTTTGCTTCCAATCTCCAATGCCGACAACTGCATTTGGTCCCTGCTGCGTCATCAGCTCATGGCTGCTGTGCCCTTGGTCACCCGAAGTGCCCGAGCTTTCAGTCACTGATCGTGTCACCTCCTTGCCAAGCTTTTCTATTCACACCCTTCTGACAGCAATTTCCTCTTCTCTGCTGTGGTGAGGCCACAGATGGAGTACTGGGCCCAGTTCTGGGCGCCCTAGTTCAAGAGAGACACAGAACTACTGGAGAGAATCCAGCAGAGGCTCTGAAGATGCTGAGGGGCTGGAACGTCTCTGTGCTGAGGAAGGGCTGAGAGCCCTGGGGCTGTTCAGCTGGAGCAGAGCAGCTGAGAGGGGATCTGAACAGTCCTGATCAGGAGTTAAAAGGCCTCTAGGGGGGCAAGAGGAAGGGGCCAGGCTCTTGTCAGTGGTGGCCAGTGACAGGACAAGGGGCAATGGGCACAAACTGGAACCCAGGAGGAGAAACTTCTCTGCTGTGAGGGTGTTGGAGCCTGGTCCAGGCTGCCCAGAGAGGCTGTGGAGTCTCCTTCTCTGGGGAGATTCCAAAGCTGCCTGGACACTGCAATCCTGGGCCCCTGCTCTGGGTGACCCTGCTGGAGCAGGGGGGTGGCACCAGATATCTCCAGAGGCTCCTTCCAACCCTTCTCCCATGCTAGATTGTGTTTGGGTTTGGGGAGGAGAAGCACATCAGGGTGGATCATTAATGGCTGTAACATTTAATCTGTCAGTTCAGGAATGCAGCAGCAGTTGCTGGAGGGGCAGCAAAACCATCTCCTCAGAGCAGAGGGAGGGTTTGGTGTCACATTAAACCCAGATGTCAGTCTCTACTCTGCAGCGTGAGTTGCTGGGTATGTGCCCATTGCTACTCGTGCTTCTGCTGCTCTTCAGGACCCCCCTTGTCCCTGCATGGGTGCTGCGGACAGAGATCTGCTCCTGCACCCATGGTGATTTCCTGCATGGCCTCCAGCCATGGGCTCCGTCAGTCATGGGTGAGCCTGGGAAAGGGACAGAGGTGCCCACTGCAAGCAGTGTCACTTGTGTGCACCGGGGAGGGACGGTGCTTCTGAAATCTCTACATGCGAGTTGTTGGAGTAGACAGAACCCTGATGGTGGGGCCTGGAGGGGGGCTGGCAAGTGGCATTTTGTTACTTAAGAGCAAACCCCAGACCCAGAAGAAGCCTGGCACCCGAGCAGCACCACCTCCTACTCACGTTGCCTCCAGCAAAGCAGCAATGGGGCCTCCGGCATGTTCAGTGCCAGAGCCAAGACCCCGCCAGTGGGCAGCTCAGGGTTTTAAAACAAACATAAATACGCTGATCCCGCCATGTCAGATAATTCGAGTCTTAATAACCCCCCCATGAAACTGGCAGCAACACTTCAGAGCAGCGGTGCTGAGCCACAGAGCGAGCAGGGTCCGGATGTGAGTGAAGCTGTAGCTTTATTAGAGAGCCAATTGAAAAGAATTACAGTAATTACTACTTGATGTAATTAAGCGCTGGGGAAGGGCTTGTGCAGTTGGTCTCCGCTGTGGCTGCTGGAGGGGAACACTCTCTCTCCTGTGCCAGGAGGGAGCGAGCGCGGCTGGGTCAGGTTGTCAAAGCCACGTGGGTACAAGGTGGGAAAGCTCCTCAGCCATGGCCCCGATGGTGGGAGGCAAGCGGAGCATCCCCTGCTGCTCAGCATTGCTCTCCAGTTAACAGGAGAACAAATCACGGGGCTCCAGGAGCTGGGGACAGAGGGGACCCGTGGCAGCTTTGGCCAGGGAAGGGCTGTGGGACCGCCCTGACGGCCGGCCCTTGTGGATGGGCACTGCACATGGCTGCTCCCCAGTCACTGCCTGAAATGCACCCAAGTGTTTGTTGAACAGGAAGGATTTGTGGGCTTTTTTGCTGTGCTGTGGGATGGCAGTGCCCACAGGCTGTGCCTGAGCCCACCAGCCCCTCAGCCCTCCTGCCTGCCCTGGAAGTGGGGACCTGGCTGCTCAGGGATGCTCAGGAAGATGAACCCCCACCATCTGCTGACACGCCTCAGTGAAACCAGAGGGAATCCCCAGGAGACAGCCTTAGTCCAAATTTCTAGTGCTCTCAATTCCCTCCAGTGGTGAATCGAGCCACGCTGCATTTCTGCTGCTTTGTGTGTAAGGGCTCCGTGCTGACGTTTAACGCCCTTTAACGAGTGCCGTTGCCATCCAGCGCTCTCCTTCACTTGGCCCAGTTCAGAGATGAGGCCCTGGGCTGAGGGGGCTGGGGCTCTCCTGGCTGGTGGCAGCATCCTGGTGAGCAGGGCAGGGTGGCTGCAGAGGGGGGAGCAGAACACCCGAAGCTGCCTTTTCTAACAGCAGGATGGGTGGCAGCAGCACAGGCGCTGGGTTCAAAATGAGCCAAGGTAGCCAAACCTCAAACACGCGATTATCTGGGAGGGCAGTGGGTGGGCAGGGGGCGTGTGGGTTCAAAACCTCCCACTAAATGGGTGTGGAAGGAAAAATCCATTAAGGCACACCAGAT